>JAKRZT010019169.1:0-21339 GCA_029582215.1 Solanum sparsipilum | reverse complement strand
TATTATCAACATAATTTTATAGTTTGGAACTGTGCTCTTAATTTAACAATTTGAGCAAACAACCTTACAAAAACCAATTTGTAAGTTGATACAAATGCACATGTGACCATACCATAGATGCATCTATTAAATCATAATAGTAAGCGGTCCACATGGCAGGTGAACGGGCCCATATTCACCTTTTTATATGTTCCAAATAATTTCAGGGGATACAATCCCAACCTTAGCTAGTACAATGATCATTTTATCATGAGAACAAGCAACACAAGAGAATTCTTGAAGAATCTTTTATTTCTTAAAACATATAGTCACGTGAATTTCTCAATTTCTTTTGCATCACATTTGAATCGGAATGGCCAACCGATTATGCCAACTTATATTTATTCTAGTAAACTTATAGTTTACTTTTGCATGTGATTCCATCATCGTGCCTATATTTGTATACAACAAACAAGAGAAAGATGGGTAACCTTTTATGTAAATATTCATAACCCGCTTTGATTGTAGTAATCTGAAGATATTTAATCTTTCAATAATTTATAGTCTCAATTTAATAATTTTTTTCAATTCTTCCGAAACTTAAAAAGTTTCTTTTGAGACTTACTACAACCTCAATATTATGAACTATTTTCATTTCTGAATTGTAACAAATTAGTTCTTCTGAAACTCTTAATTAAGTTTGTGTACTGCCACAAATTTCACAATACCATTCTTATGGTGACCATCTCCTTCAAGGAGAAAATGATTATTATTGTCATGGTTAAAATTATTACTTGCAAGACTTATTTCTTGACAACCAATGATAAATTTGTGTTGCTACACAATAATATTTATTTTGGTCATGACCACAACTTTTATAGAAAAAAATTATTTCTTTCTTTTGTCCTCCAATAGTTCATAATAAAACATACCACAATATTTGTGTAGTACTTAAAGTATATGATCAAAATGACCATTTATGTCAAAATATATTATTTTTTTCAATATCTCAAACCTCCCGTAGAGGTGAGATGTGACATTTATCCAACCACACATGAACATGTTCTTACCCATACGAACACAAGTCACATTCTCTTCAAGAAATGAACCATAACCATTTGTACATGCTCCATAAGTTTTTATCAGAAACTCATTGTCATGCTTTGGCATTATCAAATTTATGTGACTCACCTCAACATCACTTTAAGAGGTTAAATGTACCAAATGTACTACCACTTTGTATTCCTTTATTTTGATGGAGGATTTACAAAACTTTTCAAATTTGGGTTGCACCAACAAAAATGGGCCCAATAACTTTTCATACCACTTTGATGGATTAGAATTATCTTCACATTTGAAGGACCATCTTAAGAACCCATAATGTTCTTTCTTTTAATTACCACAATGATGACCATCAATATTTTACCATACTCATATTCATACATTTAACCACTTGTCATTTTCAGACACATTATGTCCTGCTACCACATTCACATAAGAGAATGGAGCAAATCAATTGGGCAAATTTCATGACTTTCAGTCAAAAGTATACAACTTTATGTTAGTCATCATCATATCATCATTATAGTGCATTAGGACTTAAACTCAATGTCATACTCATATAAAGACGTCTTTGGTCATAAATCAATGAGACTTGAACCCAACTTCTTATAATCATGACGCACCCAAACTTTAATTCGATGTCTTACCCACTTGGTGTGATGAAACTTGAATACATCGTCTTACCCTCAATCATTTTAAAATAACCACAAAATAAACTTTGTTAGTACAAATAATAGATTAATAATTCCACAAGTAAATGTTTAGATGAAAGAAAAATAAATAGGTACAAAAGTAACCTATAATGATGATCCAATCAATATGTATATGCCACATAACTCAATAACTTATCTTTTAATAAAACAAGATCATAAAGAACAATTTCTTTACAAATTATTAACTTACAAAACTAACTTTACTTTTTAAATATATAGTGATTAAATTAAAGTTTGCTCAAAGTAAAATCAACTTGCTGGACTCATATGATTTTGAGATGGTAAGAAAACTAATGATGCATAATCAAAAGTAAAATATAAAATAAATTTTATAGTAGTTTACCTTGTTTCCAAGAGAAAAATAAACACAAATATTTTTACCTTCTTTATATTTACTTTGCTTCAATCCTTCAATTGTAGAACAATCGTGCTGATAACGTTTTGTAAAACTAAAGCAAAATAAGACAAGAAATATAGAAGATGAAAGCAATAGAAATAGGGAGACAAGAGATGAGAGTTTTTCTTATTATTCCAAGTCTTCAAGTGTTCACCAATTCTTTTAGTGTATACAATATGAACCCTTATGCCTCTTTTTATAGTGTAACATAGAGGCATACAAAAGGTTAGTCATAAACATGACATTAACATAAATATAATGAGGGAGGTTATGGAAGTGAAAAGTTACAAGAATAATGGTTATAAAGGTGGAAGTTATGATTATCTTCATAATGGAGGAAAGTAATGGAGTAACTTCTTGATGTAGTGGACATCCATAATATATTATTTTATAACAAACTGTTAATTTTATCAGTATTTGTGATTCTATATTTACGAAAGCATTAGCTCATATATGAATACTTTGACCTATATGCTTGTGTTAATGATTGTTACAAAAACAATTATGATGTGGCCAAAATCTCATTGCCTCTATTGTAGATAGACATGAAGAGTTTTTAAATTTTATGTGCAGTTTTGGGAAAATGGTTGTTGTGGTGTTCAATATACCCATCACTCGTCAGAATAATTTTTACACTTTCACATTATATTTATCTGATGTAATAGGTAACCAGTCTTATTTTTAAGAGTTTCAAATCTTACACTTTAAAGAGACTTATTTGTGATGTTCTTTATCACTCGATAATAAAACTAATAAATGTTGGATTTGGCTCCCCTCCATTACTCTTTCCCTCCATTTCGTCAAGTACATGTCTAGATGAGAGACATACATACTATTTAATTGTTAAAGGTCAAGATTATATTGTATTATCACAACCATAATTAAATGAATAAGTTTTGAACAAATAATTTCTTAACTTTGGTAAGAAAAATATTCCTACAAATCTTAGAACCCTTTGATTCATTTTATATTTCTATATTCAAATATTAATATTGCACATTATTTAATCGCTTCCTGTGCTAGCAAATTTATTCTTGAAATATTATGTTGAGAAATTTAAATTATAAAAGGAAAACTTACTATTAATGATAGAAATCGTATAATAAAAATGGGAAGTAAAAAATGCATTAGAATTACAAATGTGAAAGTATTCAAAATAAAATATTCCTTTTTTTTTAAAAAAAAAAAACATCAACTTAAAGGTAAATATTTTGTAAGACTACTGTTAGGCTAAACAAATTAAACGTTGTTAAGTTCATGTTCCATAACTTTAATATCTAAATATAAAATATAAAATAAAATTAATGATATAAATATATGGATACCAAAAATTGAGAAGAATTAATTATTCTTACTAAATTTGGAGACATTTTTTTCCAAAACTTATTCACTTAACTATAGTTATTATACTAGTTAATGCAATATAATCTTGACATTTAACAATTAAATAGTACACATGTCTCTCGTCTAGATGTGTACTTGACAAAATTGAGGGAAAAAGTAATGGAGGGGAGCCAAATCCGTAAATGTTTATACCAACAATGTATAAATCGTAAAGTAACCAAAAGTATTATTAAAAAAAAACATTTTATGTATGTGTCTACGAAAGGAGTTGAAGAGTCGTGATATAGTCTATGGGTCGTAGGTGGAATCCATAGAAGTTATCTAAACTTAGTGAAATTTTGGGCTTGAACATGGGTTCTAAGGATAGGGGTCTACGAGCGGTAGAAAGTGGGATGGGCCGTAGGAAGGTTTCATGGAATCAATCAAAAATAATGAGTCATAGTAACACGTTCTACCGTTGACCAGGATAGCCCATAGTTCCGAACCGTAAACCTATCTAGCAGATTTTAATTAAGGGTATTTTGATCTTTTTCAACACAATTAACCCCTAAACTATGTCGTTTTGGCCATGTAACTACCCCTATAACCATTTTTACTCTTCAAAACTTAACCTAAATCCTCTCATTCACTCAATTTCCCCAAATCCCTCAAGTCTTCTTGTAACATCCCACCTTAGAAAGAGCTAAAATTAGAAAGCGCTAAATTGGAAATAGCTAATTTAAGATTTTTTTTTTTGCAAGTTTTGCTTAAGTTGTGAGTTTTGGGTCAACTTCAAACAAGCATAACTTTCAAGATGAGTTAGGTGGCCCATAAGGTGTCAAATGAAAGGACTTGGAATCCTCTTTCCAACGCCACCGAGTTTGCTAAACTTTGAGTTCGGATGAGGGAGATATGTCCGTTTGAAGCTGGCCTGTCCAGTTAAGGAAAGTTACCAAAAAATATGAGGGGTATTTTCTTTTCCGTACCCAATCAGATTAAAATGATTTTTGGTAATATTTTGGGGTCAAATCTTATTTGGGTTAGTTTTACAATCCTAATTTACACTTAGGGTTTTAGAAGAGAGTTCAAGAAGAGAAAAAAGGAGAAAGGAAGGAAGATTCAAGCGTTCGTCAAGTTTCTTGAAGTTTGTTGCGGAATTTCGCCAAGGGTTTGATCCCTAAGAGGTATGTGAGTTCTCATAGTGTTGGATTCGTTCACCCACATGCCAATAATGCTATTTTAATGCAAATTCGTTCTTAAGGTTGAAGGATTTGAGTTCTTGATAAGTTTTCTTGAAATTCCTTACGTAATCTTGATTGATGGGGTTTTGATGAATTCTTGAGATGAAAGTTAGTGATATGAGGGTTTTGAGTAGATTATGTTGGGTATTCGAATCTAAGTGAGTGGAGAATAAACCATTTCGTTCTTGGCAAATTAGGGTCAGAAAACGAGAAAGAAATATCGTCGGGAAAATTCTGGGCAGTGGCTGGCGCGCCGCCCCTACTGGTGTGCCATAAACTTTCCTCTGTAGTTCAGGGGCTGGAGCCCTGCGCCACTCAGTGCGCCAGGGTTGCCTGCCCCGACCTGTTTCCAGTCCTTTGCTTCGTCTGAGTTCTTTCAAAGGGTACCTTTACTTCCTATTGATTCTAACTACTCTAAACTACTTCTAAACATCGAGATATCATTCATAACATGAATCATAACCTTGAATTCATAATTCAAATTCAAGGTAGAGCTAAGAGTTAATTCTTGAGAGTTTTTCCAAGTCTTTTTGAGAAGTCTTTTACAACCTTTTAAACTTGTTTTAAAGACTTGAGCACTTGAGTTGAGGAAAAGTAAAGTTGAGTTTCATTTTTTAAAATGAATATATGGGAAATAAGTATTCCCTAGAGTAAATATTATTACATTTAAGATGATAGGAAACACCGATTTCCAAAAGAGTTCATGAGCAGTTTTGAGTACAATCTCTTGTTAGAGAAACCTTTTGAGTAATAATCTCAAAGTTAAGGAGGAGAAAATGTTTTCTTTAAAACATATGAGTTAAGTTATATTTTGGGAGTAGTATTGAGCACAGATATGGGGAGAGTTCAAACAACTGCAACCCCCATAAACAATGTAGCCAACGTGGGTAGAGAGGGACATACTTTTTAGATGATTCCTTTTTGCTTTTAAGCATAGACTAGTGGATACACTTAGTTGACGAGTTCTATACCCCAGTAAGGTAAAGGACAGTTCGGGCGGCGTGGGCGAGACGATGTATCATCACATAGCTCATAGTGATGGTTGTCGGTTAGAGAATCTCCCAAACAAAGTTTATTTTGTATTTTTACATACAAACTGAGTTATATTGTATTTTCCAATAAATTGAGTTGTTATCTACTGTTTTAAAAGCTTTTCTTTATATTGCATTATTGTTATTGCTTTTATACTGAAATGAGTTGAGGTTGAGTTGAGTTGATACGAGGTAAGTTGTTTCCTTAGTTCTAGTTCAAGCTTATGTCATGTTTTAGATTTCCCCTCGCATGCTCGTACATTCCATGGATTGACGCCATTTGGCCTGCATCTTTTATGATGCAGATACAAGTAACCATGATCATCAACCAACGCTTTGTTGATCTAGTTGAATTCCAGAGTTGTTTGGTGAGCCTCCTTGCTTTCGGAGGATCCCTTCTTTATGTATATCATTTTAGTTTTATTGTTAGGATGTCATGGGTCTTGTCCCGACGTCTATCTCAGTTAGTAGATGCTTCATAAATATAGATAGACAATAATAGTTCATGAGTCTTGTTCATTTCCATAGTTTATGTGGAGACTTGAGTTTCCTCGTTTGCCAGTTGAATGTTTATTTCTAAATATGCTGAGTTTAAGAATTTGAGAATTTTGAGTTAAAGCTTTCTTTTGAGTTCATTTATTGATAAATAAGTCTTTCGCAGAGAGTTAAGTCAGGCCAAGGGTTCGCTTGGGGCTAACAATGGTTCTCGAGTGCCGGTCACGTCCAAGGTATAGGCTTGGGGCGTGACACTTCTTCTCCAAATCCTCTTAAGAGCTCTTGATGAGTCCACAAATTGAACTCATTTAGGGCTATATTTTAATAGAAATGGTGTCCTCAATTTCTTATTTTATCTCAATATCTGATAAAGACCCCTAAGTTTCAAGTATTTGAAGTTTTAAGGAAAGAATGGACACTATGTCGCAAAAAGGAACGAAAAGGCTGAAAAGAACGAAGAAATGAAGGCTTGAGGATCGCCGAGTCTACTTGGCGAGTTGCCGAAGGATATTACTTCACCTTTTGTTCCAGTGTGTTGAGCCCTAAAGGAAAGGATCAAGTTGGCGGAAAAAGGAAGCAGCTGGCGCATCGTCGAGAAGTTTCGCGAAGTAGTACCATGTCGCCCAATAACCCAGAGCACAACAATGTTAAGGGCTGGTGCAAGACAACGATGAACTACACCAAAGGGTGAATCGCCAAGTTGATCGGCGATTCCGACTAACGACGTCGAATGATCCGCTGCAGCACAAATTTGTAAAAACTATAAATACTAGTTAGAGTTTTACTTTTAGTGTGGAACAATTATTATAATTTTCACTTAGAGTCGAACAATTGTGATAGTTTTCATATAGAATGGTACTTTTTGATATTTTTGCTCTAAGTTTGAGAGGGTTTTGAAGACTTGAAGAAGAAGAGGGTTTCATCTCCAAGGATTTGGACTTGGGTCTCTTGATTTCTTCATTCTTGGCCTATAACAAGACTTAAATCTTCATACCCATTTGAATGCAAACTCATTTAGGTATAAATTTCTATCTCTTGATGTGTGGCTAAAAACCCAATTCTTGGGGTGTGATTTAGCGAATATGGGTTAAGATAATTGTTGGGTCTTGCTTGCTGATAGTCTATTCGTAGTTTAAATGTGATTTCGTTTAGTGGTTGTGGATGAATTTGTAGTTGCAAATACAAGTTTATTTATGTGTTTTCGACTTGCTCGAGAGAGAGGTCGTAAAATTAAGACCACTAGATTGATGGCCAGTGTGAGTGGGTCGACATGAGGTTCAGCTCGAGAGAGTGAATCCTAGTCCCATGTCCACACACTCAGCTCGAGAGAGTGAGTGGGTTAAGGCGTAGGCTGGTCTTCATGGGCAAGTGGGTGTCCGAGAGGAACATATTTGAAACGGGGTAAGTTGCTCAAGAGAGAACTTATCCCCTTTAAAAATTAGCCTAGTAACAATTACTCTACGAATCTTCTATGAAAAGCATGTACCCAATAATCTAGCTTAACCCGTATTCCCCTCTCATCCCAAGGATCCCCTCTTATTACTTAGAAACCCTTGTTGATTTTGCTGTTTTTTTTACTTATTAGTGATAAAACCCTATTGTTAATTGACACTTTTGTGTCCCCCTTTAATTTACAATGTTTTTACTCATTAATGTCTTTAGCTACGACTAGTTAGAACTAAATTTTATTTTTCTATAAATTCTCAAAACCACTATCTTGGGATGATCCCAACCCTTGGTTGGGTTACTAAACTATTGTACGATCGTAGACACTTGCATCAGAAGTTGTGTCTTGATTACACAAACATCAGCTCTCAAGGTTAAAGTTAGGGTTTCAAGCTTCAAGGTTTCATTATTTTTGCATTCTTATGTATTTGATTATCAATGTATGTGGAAATTCATCAATAGATCTCATTCATCCATTGGGTTTCAAAAGAAAACTCAATTCTCCAATTTATTTCACTCAATTCTCTTACGGTTTCATGTGATTCTCCATGGTTTCAATTCCTTGTGATTCAAATTACTCATATTCATCTTCTTATGCATGATTTAATACAATTATATTATTTTGTCATGGATTCCACATGAACTCATACCAAAGCCTTTTTTTATGAACTTGAATTATGAACAATGCTTATGAATTTATGAACTATGATCATGAATATGATTAGGGATTTATGCATGTTTTGTGAAAATAATGATTTATGACTAAAATAATGCTTTTAAGATATCATTGATTTGTGAAAGATTTTCTCACAATTGAATGAAATCATGATTTAGATGCTAAGAAAGATAAGTGTCTACGGTGAAAACTTATTATGAAATCATGATTTGAACTTATGATTGGATTGGTAGTCTTAATTGTTGTCTTTCCAAGTATTTTGATATAAATATGATCATGTCTTTTTTGTTGGGATTTACTTAGCACCGATAGGACATTGGAGTGGAGTCTCAACTACTAGTAGAGCTTTGGTATTTAGTAGCAATTTCCTTGTCTTAAACTATGTGCCCCCATAAGATTGTCTTAAATGACCTAAGCTAGTGGATCCACTTTAGCAATTAAAGAAGGAGTTACCTGAAGTTCAGGAAAAAAACTTTGACAAGTAGATTTTCTTTTTCGGTGATAGGGTCATAATGGATTCCATAGTATTGATCACATGGTCTTATTGTCGGTTAACAATAAATATTCCATGAATAAACCCAAATTTTCTTCAAAGGTTTTATGAAAGCTTCTCAAATGGTTCTAAGGATGCATTGATCTCGTATATGATTTATGGTTTCTTCTTAATGACTTGTATAAAGTTTTACTTGGTCTTTCATATCATGTTTAAGTCCATCATGTTATCATGCTTTACGTTTTTATGCATTTTCCATACTTACTATGTTTACCATTCTAATGCATATTTGTGCCTATATTGTATCAAAATAAAGGATCTAAAACTCCTCCTCCCGCTCGTGGCTACTACTATTGTTCTAATAGCACATTGCATTGGTGAGTCCTCATGCTCCGAGGGAAAGACAATTGATGCTTTATTTCTTTTATTTTCTTTTCATTTCAGACTTGTATGTGGTGTATGAGTTACGTATTATCATGATTAGAAATGCTATGTCAGACTGTTTAGTATTCCACACTTATGTTCAGATTTTTTTTATGTGAGACTTATGTTGCTTATTCTCTCTCTTATTGTATCTCTTTATGTCATGCTTCTGCCAAATGACTTGTTTAGGGTCTCTCGGGGTTTTATTTACTATGTCACACCTAGGGGGTACTTTGGATCATGACAAACTTGGTATTCAGAGCATCAAGTTTCAGAAAAGGTCCTAGGTTATTTTACAAGATGTGTCGCGTAGAGTCTTTTTCATGTGTGTGTGAAGGGCATCACATTTATGAATAGGAGACTACGAGGCATTTATAAAACTTCACTTCTTTCACTACTCTAAAGTCGTGCCATAGAGTTTATCTATATAAAGGTTTTTCTCTTTAAGTCTTGTTCGATGCTTTTCAAGATAGGCCTCCTCGAAGAGCTTATGTGAGAAAGAATGCGGGTGAAAATGTGGAGCCCGAGGTTCCTCAAGTGCCAGATGATCCTTTGGCCGAGCAAGTATCTCATGCCGAATTTTGAGCCACTTCCCAAGTTTAGGCTCAAACTATGATGGCCCAAGCTAATTGAGAGGCCATTTCTTCCATGAACCTAATTGTGGGTATGACGGTGATAAGGGTGAGGGACTTCACTAGGATGAATCCTCAGAAGTTTCATGGATTGAAAGATGATGAAGATCATCAAGAATTTGTTGATGATATTTATAATATAGTGAAAATTATGGGGGTGTCAAGGGTGGAAAATTCGGAATTGGCCTCTTATCAACTCAAAGGTGTTACTCAAGTTTGGTTCAACTAATAGAAGAGACACATGGCTATTGATGCGGGTCCTCCTGATTGGGAGAAATTCAAATAGACTTTTCTTGATCATTTCTTTCCTCTTGAGATAAGAGAGACGAAGGTGCTTGAGTTCATTAATCTTTGTCAAGGGAACATGAGTATTAAAGAGTATGCATTGAATTTTACTCAATTATCTAAGTATGCTCCGGCTATGGTAGCAAGGATGAGTAAATTTGTGTCGGGTATGTCTGAAATGATGGTCAAAGAGTGTCTCGCTGACATGTTGATTAGTAAGATGGATATCTCTTGTTTGATGATACATTCCCAACAAATTGAAGAAGAAAATCTAAAAGAAAGGTCTAGAGAGTCAAAGAGGGCAAGGATCGGTGATGGTGACTTTTCTCATTCTAGGTCCGGTGGACATGGTCGTCCTCAATTCTGATAAAAGTTTTCATATCAAGGTTCTTCTAATATCCCAACTCTGAATTTCAACAAAGATATGATGTCTAACCTTAAGCCTCAGTGAGGTGGTGGAAATTGATTTTCTATATTTGGTTACCAAAAATGTGGCAAAAATCATTCGGGAAAGTATTTAACCGGTACGGATGGTTGCTATGGGTGTGGAAAGAGTGGAAACGAGATGAGGAATTGTCCATTGCAAGATACTAAGGGAAAGTATGGTAGGCAAGCCTACACTAGTGGTTCTGGTTTAGGTACTCCTTGTCAGAATTGTCTCTAGATGTTGTGACCGGTATATTGAAAGTCTTTCATCTTGATGTATATACTTTGCTTGATTCGGTTTCTATCTTGTCATTTGTTACTCCTTATGTGTCCATGATATTTGACCAATTCCATTGTTGCTAAAAGAGTTTAGAGAAATTGCCCAATTTCTATTTCTCATAGAGACACTCATGTTGAACTCATAGAGCTTAATATGCTAGATTTTAATGTCATTCTTGGTATGGATTAATTTGATTCTTGTTATCCTTCCATAGGTTTTAGGACCCGATCAGTCACATTTCAGGTTTCGAATGAACATATCTTAGAATGAGAAGGAGGAAATTTAGCGCCTAAAGGTCATTTTATATATTGACAAAAGGCTAGGAAAATGATTTCTAAGGGTTGCACTATCATCATGTTTGGGTTAGGGATACTTATTCTGAAACCCCTAATCTTTAGTCAGTCCCAATAGCAAACGAGTTTTCGGAAGTGTTTCCCGATGATCTTCCTAGTATTCCTATTGAAAGGGAAATAGACTTTAGTATTAACCTTCTTCCATAAACATAACCTATCTCTATTCCTCCTTACTGTATGTCCTGAGAGGACTACTCTAATATGAACTTATGATTGGATTGGTAGTTGCCTTTCCAAGTATTTTGATACGAATATGATTATGTATTTTCCGTTGCGATTTACTTAGAACTGAGAGAACTATGGAATGGAGGCCCTACTACTAGTAGAGCCATGTTCTTTAGTAGAAATTCCCTTGTCCCAAACTATGTTCCCTCATAGGATTGTCTTAAATGAACTAAGCTAGTGGATCCACCTTAGCAATTATGAATGTAGCGGAGTTCTACCTTGAAAAGTAGCATCCCCTTTTCGGTGTGAGGGTCGTACATGATTTCATGTTATAGCTCACATAGTCTTATTGACAATTAATGGTAAATATCCCACAAATAAACTATGTTTTCTTCAAAGGTTTTATGAAAGCTTTTCAAATGGTTTTAAGGAGGCATTGTCTCGTATATGATTTATGATTTCTTCTTAATGACTTTTATCACGTTTTACTTGGTCGTGCATATCATTTTTAAGTTCATCATGCTATCATGATTTACATTTTATGCCTTTCTCCATACTTAGTACATTCATCGTACTAAATGCATATTTGTGTCTATGCTGTCTCAAAATGTAGGGTTTGACGCTCCTCCTCCCACTCGTGGCTAGCTTGGATTGTTCTACTAGCACATTGGATTGGTGAGTGCTCGTGATTTGAGGACAAGACCATTGATGCTTTATTTCTTTTATTGTCTTTTCATTTCAGACTTGTATGTGGTGTATGTTTTACATCCCAACCACTCTTATCATGATTAGAAAGACTATGTCAGACATAGTTTAGTATTCCACACTTATGTTCATATTCTTTTTTATGTGAGACTTACGTTGCCGATTCTCTCTCTTGTTGTATATCTTTTAGATCATGTTTATGTCAAGTGACTTTTTTAGGGCCTCTAGGGGTTCTATTTGTTATGTCACACCTAGGGGTACTTTGGATCGTGACACTTCCATAACAATTATATTCATTTACTATATGCATGAATCTTAGTGTCAAGGCAGACAATGGGTTAGCTTTGGGTCTTTGGTGACTCTAAGCACCATGTTACTACTAAGGGGTAGTCTCGGATTACGACAAAAATCTAAACATATCAATGTTTTCTATATCACTTAGACCTCATTTGTTTGTACTTAATGGAGGTTTGAATCTATAATGGTTCATACATTAGGCCACTAAGTGAATTTATTTATTTTTAACTTAAAAATCTCTTAATGGGTATGAAATGGTCTGAATGAATTAGATTTGTGACAGAGTATTATTCTCATTCGGATCCTTTTAAAGACACTTTTATTTTTGAAAAAAATTGTGCTCTATATTTTTTTCTTCAAGAATTTTTTTTTCAAATCTCTCTCATTCTCCAACTTTATTAATCATCCAAATTATTTTTCTTAAACTTTTAGTTTTAGTTCTTGCGGCTTATTTATCGAATTGATAAAATTTATTGTAAATTTTTTAATTGACTTAAGTGCAAAACTTAACTTTAAATATTAATTTATAATTTCAATACCTTAATGTGTATTAAAGACTGATTTTTTTAAAAATATTTTGTTAATATAATACTTAACTACTTATTTATTTGAATTTAAATGTTTATTGTGTTTAAAGATTAATAAAAAAACATATGGGCTTTGTTGGTGAGATGTTATTAAAAGGAAAAATACTGAAATACACGTCTTATATTTCCCTTATTTCCAATATCCCCTTTTATTTATAAAAACCTCTAAAATCCCTTATTTCTTTAAGGTATCCGAGCTACATATTAATGTATCCGAGCTAGTATTTAATGTATCTGAGCTACACATTATGTATCCGGTTTATTTTATAATGTATCTGAGCTAGTTTTTAATATATCCGAGCTACATATTATGTATCCGATTTATGTTATAATGTATCTGAGATATTATTTTATGTATCCGAGCTACATATATTAAGTATCCGATTTGTGCTACTCTTTAAGGGATTAATGTAATTACAAACTAAAGAAGGATAAATTGTAATTTCATAGTTAAACTATGTGATTCCTAAAATTTACCCTTATTAAAATCATAAACAGGCCTCTCCCGGCCCTAGTAAAAAAGGACAATGAGTTTCGGTACATGTTCATGTAGGCCCAATATATATGGTCCCAACACCCCACCCCTTGCCTGTGTTTGTGGGCATCGACCAATGTCGTTGTAATACCCCATATATTTTAAGGCGACTAACTCACTAAGCTTAACACATACACGTCAAAAACTATACTTTTCGCCTTACGTTGCTTGTTGATGAGTTGTCAGGAGAATAAGGTTTTAAATGTATACATCACATCTTTCAAATAAATAAAAAAAATAAAAACTCAGAAATGATATTGTGCAACATAAATTTTTTTAATTCAATGTAAAGAAATAAGAGATTCTTACAAACAAATATAATGAGTCATCGAACTTATCACATACTAATTTTTAACATACTAATTCGAAAAGTCATTTTACAAAAATTATAATAAGTGAGCTTGCACAAAAATTGAATGGAAAATGCAAATTCAAAATGGTAAATTGTGAGTTTATTCAACTGATATTTATCGTTGGTGCAAAGGATAATTATACTAAAAAATTACTATCAAATGAATCTGAAAATCATTTTCTGAAGAACTTCAATTATGTGTGTAACATCCCGCCTTAAAAAGAACTAAAAATAGAAATAAGTAATTTGGAATGAAGCTAATTTGAAATTTTGCAAGTTATGCTTGGGTTGTGAATTTTGGGTCAACTTCAAATGGCCATACCTTTTAGTACAGGATGAGTTAGGTAGTCCATAAGGTATCAAATGAAAGGTCTTGGAATTCTTTTTCCAACGCCACCGAGTTTGCTAAATTTGGAGTTCGGGTGAGAGAGAGATGACCGTTTGAAGTTAGCCTGTCCAGTTAAGGAAACTTACCCGAATTAATGAGGGGTATTTTGGTATTTTCCTTACCTCATCAGATTAAAACGAATTTAGTATTATTTTGGGGTCAAATTTGATTTGGGTCAGTTTTACAAATCCTAAATTACGCTTAGGGTTTTAGAAGATTTTCAAGAAAAGGAAAAGAGGAGAAAAGGAAGAATGATCAAGGTTCATGCGAATCGAAGATTTGTTTTGCCAAATCGAGGTATGTAAGTTTCCATAGTGATGTGTTCGTTCACCCACACATCAATCATGTTTTACATTATCGAATTCATCCATAAAGATTGAGGAATTAAGTTCTTGATGAGTTTCTTGAAGTGTTGTTATTCGTTCTTGAATTTTGATGTTTAGTTGAGTTTTTGAGGTGAAGATTTTGTTATGGGGTTGAGTAAATTGATAGTTCTTGAGTGGGTTTCGCTGGAATTGTTCTGAGTTATAAGAATTCAGGAGTTTTTACCTTAGAAGTTCAATGGGTATGAGTTGAATCGAGTTTGGGAGAGGAAGAAAAGATCAGGTAGAAAATAGGTGCCAGGTCCGCATCACGGACTTGCTCCCCAGAGAAATTCTCTCTCTCCGCGTCGCGTAGAGAACACATACTCCATTGTTTCAAAAATTATTTTACGACCAAATATTTTAATTAATCTCCACATCGTGTCCTTGCTCCCCAAACAGTGTTTTTCAACCGTTTCTCATTATTAACTATCTAAAAACTAATTTAATCATCACGATATCCTTCATATCATAAATCTTAACCTTGAATTCATAATTCAAATTCAAGGTAGCATTAAGAGTTAAGACTTGAGAGTTCTTTTGAGTCCTTTGAGAATGTCACGACCTGAGCCTACACCCTGAACGTGGCACGCACTCGAGAACCATTGTTGGTCCCCAAGTGAATCCTCATCCTGGCTGACAACAAGCAGAAGACTAACTCAATCATACAAATCTTAAAAATTGAATAAAATTCATGAAAACTTACAAATATTTAACTCAAATGAATAACTCTCAATAAAAATAGAATATTCAACTAGCCAACAATAAGAAACTCAAGTCTTTAATACATTTAATAAGATAAATGAAATAGAATTCTCAAACTCTACTATCTATCTATGAAGCCTCTAATTGACAAAGATGGAAGTCGGGACAAGACCCACGACATCCTGACAAAACAGGAAAGTAAATGATATCCTTTGAAAGCAAGGAGGCTCATCATAGCTAACTCGAACTCCATGTGGTATCAACAAAGCTCCTTTTGATGATCTTTTTATACCTGAATCTGTATCATGAAAGGATGCAGGCCAAATGTACTGAATGTACGAGCATGTAAGGGGAATTCTAAAGCATAACATAGGCTTGAAACTTGATAAAAAAGGGAAACATACTTACCTTTTCTCAAACTTACTCAACTCAAGGAATACTCAAGGATACTAAAAACTACTCAAACTTACTCAACTCAGAAGTACTTAAGGATAAGATACTCAATTCGGTAATAAGGTTCTCAACTCAGTGAAACTCAACAATAAGGTACTCGACACAATGAAGCACAAATAAACTCAAGATACTCAACTCAAAGGTACTCAACTCAAGATACTCAACTTGAAAGACTCAACTCATGATACTCAAGGATAAAGAAGTAATAAAATATGCATTATATATGGAAAACTGTAAAACTGTAGATAGCAACTTAATGTATTGAAAAATACAATAATACTCAATGTGTATATAAAAATACAATATAACTCTGTGGGAGTTTCTCTAACCGACAACCACCACTATGAGCCTAAGTGATGATACACTGTCTTGCCCACACTGCCAGAACTGTCCTATACTTTGCCTTCATATAGAACACCTTAACGAAGTGGATCCACTAGTCTATGCTAAAAAGCACTAAGGAGTCATCTAAAAAGTATGATCCTTTCTACCCATGATGGCTATATGGTTTATGGAGACTTGAGTTATTATGAACTCGCCGTCATATAGAATGCCTTAACTAAGTGGATCCACTAGTCTATGCTAAAAAGCACTAAAGAGTCATCTAAAAAGTATGATCTTTTCTACCCATGATGGCTACATGGTTTATGGAGACGTGAGTTATTATGAACTCGCGTCCCCATATCGGTGCTCAATACTACTTCCAAAATATACTCATCTCATATGTTTTAAAAACAAAACTCTTTCAGTGATTTGAGATAATTACTCAAAAACTAGCTTAAAGGCTCTCTTGGAAATAGATGTTTCCTCTCTTATTCAAATGTGAAAACATTTTAACTCTTGGGAATACTTCGTTCCCGTATAATCTTTGAAGAAATGAACTTTACTTTTACTCTTTACTCAACTCAAAGCTTAAGACTTAAAATAAAGTCAAAACGTTTGTAAAAGACTTCTTAAAATATGGTTCATGCCGAATTATGGACGTGAACGACTCAATGCAAGGTTTTCAATAACCATAGATAGAACTCAATACTTGGAACTCAAGATCTTCAACGATACTACTCATTTCAAGAATGCTCAACTCAGAGGGTTCAAGTGGAATTATGAGAAGGAACTACTCAATCCAAGGACTCAAAGATACTTCTCATCTCAAAGGATTCACAATTGAACTCAAAGGTTTCCTTGAACTCTACTCTTTACTCTCTCTTGAATGTGAATTATGAATTCAAGAGTTATGGTTCATGATATGAAGGATATCGTGACAAAAAAATAGAATTGTGAATACATTCTCATCACTCTCATACTCACTTGCTCGAGTCTTGAAACAAGTTATTAGGAATTATAGAAGACTCCTCAAAGGACTCAAAGGGACTTTCTCAAAAATGTTTGAGAGAACTCTCAAGACTGACTCTCAACTCTACCTTGAATATGATTTATGAATTCAAGATTGCGATTTGTGATAGGAAAGATCTCCTGATGTTTAGGAGTTTTTTTAGATAGTTAAACATGAGAAACGATCAAGAAATCACTGTCTGGAAGCAAGTCCGCGGCGCGGAGATGCATTTTAATATTTGGTCACGAAATAACTTTTGAGGCAGAGGGGTTCGTGACCTCTCCGCAACGTGAAGAAATTTTTTGTGAAATGGGAAGGCAGCTCCACTATGCGGACTAGGTTTCTAGATTCGCCCGACTTTTTTTTTCTTCGTTTTCTAACCCCAATTCGCGTAAATTTGATTCTTTTATTCAACTTCTCTTCAGATTCAGATAACCCATCATATGTACATTAGAATCTAACTAAAACAACTCTATAAATAGACGCAATAATCTCAAGAACTTCTCAATCTCAGCCCAATTCAAGAATGAAAGCAAATTCAAGAACACATATCAAGACACCAAACTTTCAACTTTCTAGGACGAATTTAACGCTGAAATTAACATGATTGGCGTGTGGGTGAAAAAACCCAAAACTATGGAAGCCTACATACATTTTAGTGATTAAACCCATGTCGAAAATCTGTAACAAAACGCAATACTCTCGACGAATGCTTTGATCCTCTCCTTTTTTCTCCTTTTTTCTCTTCTTGAACTCTCTACTAAAACCCTAGGCTTATATTAGGATTATAAAACTGAATCTAATGGGATTAAACTCTTAAAACCTTACTAAAAATGAATTAAATCTGATTTGGTAAGGAAAATACCAAAATACCCCTCACTATTTTCGGGTAACTTTCCTTAACTCGACAACTTAACTTCAAAAGGGTATATCTCACTCATCCGAACTAGAAACTTAGAAAACTTGGTGGCGTTGGAAAGATAATTCAAAGACCTTTCATTTTCAATCTTATGGCACACCTAACTCATGATGTACAGAGAGTTATGGTCGTTTGTAGTTGACCCAAAACATAGAAGAGCTTAGGAATGAATTCTCTCTAGTTCTTATTGGAACTCAAGGTGCTACATTTAGTGACCTGACCTTAATACTTAATAAATTTTAAATTCCTTGGTAAAATCCTACTCACAACGAAGGATGGTTCGAGTCTTAGTTCAAAAATTTTATGGGGTGTTACAGAGAAGTCTACACGACCCAGACCGTCGTGATTGGCACCCATACTAACCCTCTGGTGGGAGAACCATTAATACTAATTAGCTAACCAAGAACCAAACAACTTAATCAAAACTAAGGCCTTTAAAGATATGGAAGCATGTTTAAATGGAAGAGTCAAATAGAGTTCCCATAAACTCCAAAAGATCTAACAAAACATTGAGGAAGTTATTCACTAGAACCCGAAAGTTAATGTACCAAAACTGTAACAACGATCATAAGACTAAAGGAAATGGGTACAACCCAATTAAACATAAGAAAATCTAAAGTACTAGTCTAAGTCTGAAGTTGTGGACGTAAACAAGAGAAAACTCATGGCAGCTTGAAAGAAATGGCTCACCCTTGAATTCAATTGATCACGGATCTTATAGACGAGGTCTGTCAGTAGCCGTCTGAAGATGCCCTGTACTCAACAAGGAAAGAGCAAGTGCAGTATCAGTACACAATCACAGTGTACTTGTAGGATCACGCGGCTATCCCAATAGGTGAAACATATATAAGTCATTACAACAATAATAAGAATGCATACACCGAACATATACAATATCAATTGTCACTTACGAACAATGTTCAATTTCACAGATCTCAAGATGTACAATAATGTCAAGTCAATGGTCCTCTCATGGAGCCCATACCCAAACTGTTAGTGTAACGGTACGTGGTACTCGATCCAAGTTAGTGTGTCGGACATGACACTCGATCCCATATATGTGCCGGAACGTGGCACCCAATCTAAGTTAGTGTGTTGGAACGTAACACCCAATCCATTCAACAAGCCACAATCACAATGTACATTCTCATAATCATACAATCAAGTCATGATTCATGACATACAATGATTCAATCATCCTCATTTACGATTAGTGTGATCAATAATGCAACATTCACATACATACATACATTATAATAAAGTAATTACTAACATACATCGCACCAATATGAAATCACAACCATCACCTACCTCGAACAAAGCTTGGATCCCCTAAGAAACTTAATTCTTCCCATTCTGGATTCTTTTCGCTTGTTCTTGTTCTACAAACAATCAATATAACACAATGATCAATAAACAAGACCTAATTACCCAGATCATAATCAATAATATCAACCTCAGGTCAAACCCTTGATCCCCATACCCAGTAAGGCTGGCAACGGAACCTGGAGGTACCGGTATCGGTTCCAGTCCGTTACCGATTCCGTCTCAGTTCTGGATAGTACCGGTTCGATCCGGTATTGTGCCGGTCCAGGAGGGGTAACGGGACGGAAACTGGGATTTACCGGTCCGTCCCGATCCGGTTAGTCCCGGTTCCGTCTCGGTTCTGGTCCGGTTCGTTCAGTTTTTTTTTTTTTTTAATTCTGAAATTTCAAATTATAGCCGTTGGGCAACGAGTTTTGGGCCCCACCAACGGCTTTTTCACCCCCATAACTCCCCTGTACACCTCCCTACCCCCCAAACTTTTTTTAATACCCCAACCTTCTTAAAACTACATTTTCATCCTTTTTTTAACTATAAATACCCCTAATCTTTCATTCTTTTCACTCACAAAAATATCTTCTAATCTCTCTACTCTCTACTCTATAAATTCTCTTATTCTCGTTAAAATTACGAATTTGGTCTTTGGAAATTGGAGCTTCAAAATTCAACTTTCAATTTTCGGCTTCCGGTCATACACGTCCATTTTTTTAAGTAGACGTTTGGTACATTTGTTCCAACTCACTTTTCATTTAGTTATTTATTTGTTTGCATTTAATTATTTATTTTGTGAGTAATTAATCTCTAGTCTCTACTTATTTAGTTATTTATTTGTTTAAAACTTTGCTAATCATTTTCGTATTATATATAATTTACTCACTTTTTATATTTGAATATGGATTTCGGAAAAAACATTATTGAAAAGGGTAAAACAACCATAGTTAATTCGTTCACTATTTTATCTAGCTCAAAATCCAAGAAAAATAAAAAAACCGGTAGTACTTCTCAATCTAAAACTAAAAAAACTTCTCAATTAAGAATAAATACTTTTGATTATACGCATGTTGATGAAACTATTTTTGATATTGATAGTAATAGTGGATTTGATCCTTATCATGAACATTTACAAAGAAGATTTGGTAATTTTGAAGAGGAATTACCTGAAGATGATGAGCATGATGATGTTAATGCTTATGTTGATAGTTTTGATAATAATGTTGATGAATATGATGATGATGAAACTGAGCCACTGTCGGCTACTAGTCCCACTCCCAATCCCTCTTCCCCGTCTCCCGCTCTCTTTCGTTGTCCTGCTCCTGTTCCCCCCGTGCATCCTAGGACTAAGGTAGAACGCGCTAAAAAATCCGTTATATGACAATTTATGACTCAGAATGAAGATAAAACACAAGTTATTTGTAATAAATGTAAACATAGAATGAATCATAAAACTGTAGGAAAACAGGGTGGGACGGGACATTTGAGTAATCATTTAATGTCATGTTGTAAAAATGAATTTTTGCATGCTAAAGCTGTAGCCGAAGCTAAAAAAAATGGTACCACCCTTTTTGAAAATGTAGGAGTAGAGGGCTCTAATATGGTCCAAACACAATTAAATCATTCTAATGTTTCTGGTTCTAGTATACAACGGTCATATAGTAGAGAAAAAGATCTTGAAGAATTAGCTAAAATGATTGTTGTTATGGGTTTGCCATTTAGTTTTGTTGAAAATCCCGGTTTTATTCATTATATTCAAATTTTGTATAATCCACATTTTAAAGGTTTTACTAGAAATACAATTAAAAAGGCAATCTTTGATTATCAAGCTCAACATTTTCAATATCTTCGTTGTTTATTTTATTATAACCATTGTAAAATAGCTATTACTTCTGATATGGGCCGTAGTATAAATGGTAATGATTATTTCACTATTACTGCACATTGGATTGATGAAAATTGGACTTTG
>JAKRZT010019168.1:0-28333 GCA_029582215.1 Solanum sparsipilum | reverse complement strand
TTTGGATCATAGAGAAGCTGGTGAACAGGTCCTTGGAGGCAAAATGCAGGTGGAATGTGGAAATATAAGTCCAAAAGTCCAGAAAACGAGTTGTATACGCAATGTATACACTGGTATACATATCTAAAATATTAAAAACCAGAAATACAGGTTGCAGAGGTCAAAAAGGAGTGTATACATTTGGAATACGACTCGATATACACGAAAACGAGCCTAAATATAGCCCGTGTACAGCGGTATACGCCAGATGTATACACATAATTTCAAGTGTAAAAAAGGGCGAAAATGGGCTGAAAACCCATCAGCAGGCCCACTCTTAGAATTTAGGACAGGTTTGGACCAAGAATTTGAATTTGGGCAAAGGGCCCAAATTTGACATTTTCTTCTCACTTGTATTTATTTATCATTGTGTTGACTAACCTTTCTTGTTTTGTTGTTACGGTTTAATTTAATTAAATTCCCAAGAATGGTCATTTCATTTTATTTTTCAAACTAAGGTATACATATTTTATTACTTAGTCTTTATTTTAATATTAGTCTTATCAACACTTAAATTATTTCCCTTTAGAAAATTCCCCTCTAGTTCATTTCCCTTTAGATAAATAAAATGATAAAAAATAATAATAGTAATAAATAAGTAGCTTAAAATAAAATGAGTTTTTACTTAGTTAAAATTTCCAAAATAAGTTAAAATAAATGAGCTCTTTTACTTAATTAAAACTTCAAAAATTAGTTAAAATAAATAAGCCCTTTTATTTAGTCAAAATTTCAAAGTTAGTTAAAATAATTAAGTTCTCTTATTTAGTTAGAATTTCAAAATAAGTCAAAAAAATGAGTTCTTTACTTAGTTAAAATTTTTAAAAAGTTTTTTAGTCAAAGTCATTTTTAGTCAAATCGCCGGTCAACCGCAAGTTAGCGGACATTCCGAGGGCCTAATACCTTCTCGGAATGTACATTTGAACTTGAACCCGTTGTCTGTTTAAATTCTTTGGAAACCTTATAGTTTTTTCTTGATTTTTATTAAAAAATTAAGTGGCGACTCTGTTCTTTTGAGAATTCGATTTGCTTAAATCATAAGTTTAATCGGTTTTTCGAAAACTTAGTTATTTTCCTTTTACATATCTTTTAAGTCAAACAGTTACGACTTAGTTTAAGCTTTAATGAAGTAGTGAGTATTCATTGAGCCGATCCCAACTTATTTGTGCTTGAGGCGTACTGGTTGTTAGATTCATACAGTCGACCCCAACTTGTGTTGGGACTAAGTTGTAGTTGTTGCTGTAGTTTATTGAGCAGAGTACTCGTTTATTCATTTAATTATAGTTTCAACTCTCCCCTCATATAAAGGTCTGATTGTTTTATATGTCATCAAGCATGTAAAAACAAGGTTTTTTTATTAAGAGTGCACGTGGAGTTTGAATTCAGAACCAAATTGTCTGCTCTTAATTAAACATGTTGAATTGTGTGATCTTCTCATCTAACATTTGAACTGTTAGATATAACAGAACACTCGTTATTCATTTAACTACATTATCAACTCGTCTTTCATGGATCAAGCACGCAAAAGAAAAATTTAAATGGAAGTGGAGGTGGAGTTTGAACTCAAAACATTGCCTGCTCTGTGCCCATGTTGAATTGTGTGACGATCTCGTCTAAAAGTTTAAGTTCAAGTTGTTAGAGAGAACATTGCTTTGTTATCATTATTATGTATTGCTGAATGAGTTGCCGAGAGTTGATGTATTCATATGCACAGCTGATCCTGCAATAGAGACACCAATCATGGTGATCTATACAGTTTTATCAGTCTTAGCTTACAATTATCCACAAGAAAAGCTCAGTGTTTATCTCTCGGATGATGCTGGTTCCGAGCTTACCTTTTATGCCTTGCTAGAAGTTTCTCGCTTTGCAAAACATTGGCTTCCTTTTTGCAAGAAGTTCAACGTTGAGCCGAGATCTCCTGCTGCCTATTTTGCATCTGTCTGTTTCAGATCAATCTGATGCAGATTTTTCTGAAATGAAGGTACTCCATTTGTTCCCGTTTATATGACTGTTTCAGAAAGAAAGACGCGTTCATGCTCTTATAGTCATAGAACTATCATGGCATGTTTAAGACCTTAAAATTCTGAAGATGCTTTTGGTATGTGCCAAAAGTCCGTCTTTCCTTTTTAAACTCCGGTGTTCAATCAAATACTCTTATTTCAGGATTTGCCTGTTCTTTAAAGAATTCATTTTGTTTATCAAAACTTATTGATCCAAAACTGTTGAATGTCAATTATAAATGCTGAGGTATATATACGGATTTTGATAGCCAACGTCTTTTCGTAACACTGCAGAGATTATACGAGGAGATGGCAAACAAAATTGACGTTGTATGCAAGGCTGGGACAGTCTCAGATCAAGCAAAATTAGACTACAAAGGATTTTCCAAATGGAATTCATATTCATCCAAGAAAAACCATGCTGCTATCTTGCAGGTACAAAAAAGTAACAAAAATATTGGTTCAAGTTGGGCTATGTACTCGTTTCGCATGTTTAGAGAGATTCAATAATTTATGTATACAAATTATTTTTTTATAATTTTGCGATGAAGGGGATTCAATTGAATGTTAGAATCCTCTTTTCGTTAAAGGTATCTCTGCTGCTACCTATCACATTATAGATAGAATAAATGCAACTTTACATAACTGATATCTTATATGTCTGCTTTCATTCGCGTACTAGATACTAATCGACAGCAGAGATGAAGAGACAAAGGACATTGACGGGGTAAGACTGCCAACATTGGTCTATGTGGCTCGGGAGAAGCATCCTGAGCACTTCCATAATTTCAAAGCCGGGGCGATGAATGCATTGGTAAGTCAAGTACCAGTTTCTCATCACATAAGTGAAATCTTGAATAAACCTGTGGATGATATTGTTGATTACAACATTTAGCTCAGGGTGTCCTCGGAGATCAACAATGCACCAGTAATTCTGAATGTAGATTATGATATGTACTCGAACAACTCAAACGCGATTCAAGATGCTCTTTGCTTCTTTGTGGATGAAGAAAGAAGTCATGAAATTGCTTTCGTGCAATTTCCACAATCTTTTGGAAATGCCACTAAAAATGAAGTTTATGGTTCTCTGAGAGTAATTGATGAGGTTAGTACACTGTACATCTCTATTTGGTTTTATGGTGTTGATGAATATTCATTGCGGAAATTTTCGTATCGTTACTTTTAAATCAACTTAAGGTGGAATTCCACGGTTCTGATGGTTACGGAGGCCCTTTGTATGTTGGAACTGGCTGCTTTCATAGGAGAGACACCCTTTACGGTAGAGAGTATAGCACGAAAGCTAGGATTGATTTGAAGAGTGCATGTCCTGGGAAGATGGAAGAAAACGTGCACGAGTTAGAAGAAAGACTAGAAAGATTAGCTAGTTCAACGTACAGCCTAAACACTCAATGGGGAAATGAGGTATGTCCATCTGCATTTCAAATTTTAGATGAGATGGTCACACAATTTAATAACTGACTCGTAGTGAACTTTATTAATATGGCAGATTGGTTTGAAGTATGGGTGCCCAGTCGAAGATGTACTGACCGGGTTGACAATTAAGTGTAAAGGTTGGAAATCTGTTTATTATCGTCCGAAATGGGATGCCTTCGTAGGGGTTACTGCAACGACGTTGGATCAGATATTAGTGCAACATAAGAGATGGTCCGAGGGCGATTTAATGATTCTGTTTTCTAAGTATAGCCCTGTTTGGTATGGACTTGGAAAGCTCAATCTTCGCCTTGTGTTGGGATATCTCATTTACTGCTCTGGTCTCCGAATTGTTGGGCAACTCTGTACTACTCTATCGTCCCTTCATTTTGTCTACTCAAAGGAATTCCCCTATTTCCACAGGTATCTTTTTGCCTCTTTATCATCACATTTTCTAAACAATATCTTACTTATGTTTTGACGTAAGTCTCGTGTAATTCTAACTACACCAGTACCGGTTATGAGCCACATTCAGCTGAGAGTTTCTCGTCTTTGTCCCCTTGATGCATTGTACATTTCAAAGTAAAAAAGAAAAGAAGAGAACCTTGAATTGTATTCGGTTTAGCTAAGACGATTTCAAAAATCAGTACATGTCAAATTTATTCTACAAGTTTACTGCTGAGGAAAAATATCGTAGCCTCATTGAGTCTGTAAGAATATCAGAAAATCGCCTTAAAAAACTTAGTTTACATGTGTCGAAATTGAAGTTGCCTCATTAGGAGTAATGATGTTGTCAATGAAATATGTACACACTTGCTAGGATTCTCAAAAATACACTAGTTTTGGAGGATCTGAAGTGTCTGAACAAACATAAAACTAGCACTAAAAGCATATTGCGAGCTGAATCATTGGTCTACAAAAGAAATTTGGCAAATTTTCCTTTTGGTCTTAACTTTCAGGTCTCCAGCAAATGGTTCTTGTCATTTGCATATGTGATAATCGCGGAACAAATATATAGTTTTGCTGAATTCCTGTGGAGCAGCGGAACAATTCTTGGATGGTGGAGTGAACAAAGAATATGGCTTTACAAGAGAACAAGCTCCTACATGTTTGCCTTTCTTGATACAATGTTGAAGTTATTTGGTTCTTCCAGTACAACATTCATAGTCACTCCAAAAGTCACTAATGAAGATGTGTTGTTGAGATACAAACAAGAGAAAATGGAATTTGGTAGTGCTTCACCTATGCTTACAATTTTGTCAACATTGGCAATGATCAATCTTTTTTGCTTAATGGGGTTGGTGAAAAAATTGATATCAACAAGAGAATTGGGATTGGAATTTGTATTTGAAACTATGGCTTTGCAAATATTGCTTTGTGGGATTCTTGTTTTTGTTAACTTGCCTTTGTATAATGCTCTCCACTACATTTCAGTCAGTTGTTTTTGCACTTTCTGTTTGCACATGTATTGCATATATGTAATTGTTGAAGAGTTCTGAAATAGGGATATGTGGTTTCATTATATGGCCTTGGACAACTTTCAGGGTTGAGCTAGATTCAAAATCCATTATTACCGTAATGTCCGTACTGGATCTTTTTAGAACTATGTAATTTTGTGATCATGAGAAGATATATATGTTGGGTTTTAAAGGTGTGAACATGAAATGAAGGGTTGTGATTATGTCAAAGGGTTGTAACCTTTATGAAAGGTTGTGTCCTTTCTAAAGGTTGTGTCTTTTCCAAAGTGTTGTGACCTTTCTCAAATGTTGTCTTCTTTCCAAAGAGTTGTGACCTTTACCCTTTGTTGACTATAAATAGAGAGGCTTTCTCTCATTTTTCTGCATCGAATTCTTCCCATCTTTTGCATACATTTATTACAAAACAAAATCGATCGATCGTGTCTGTGTGTGTGATTCGTTGCTGTCATTTTGAGTTCGTTGAAATTATTGAAGTTTGAGGTACCACTACTTCTTTAATGGTTAATCCGTTTTATCTTGGGAGGAATTAATCTACAACCTTGGATACTTGAGGGGGTTAAAAATTTCTTAAGGATACACGGTGGGTTCTGTGGACTCGGATAGTTCTTTTCTTATTCTTTTCATCTTTTATTATTTCTGATTTGCTAATTTGAATATAGAAGATAACAATATATGCTCCACGTGTTATATCCTTATTGATTTTAAGTTCTATATATTGACGATATAGCGAAGGTAAAAATATGTATACAACTAGATTACTTGTAAGGTAATTACAAGTGATCTCTGTAATACTATTTTGGATTTGGTGAAAATATGAATAGTATATTATACTCAGTATGTATGACTTGAATACTTATCGAGGAAAGTAAAAGAAAAAAGAAAATAAAAGGATTGGATATCTAATTGGTACATGGGATCATTTTCTTTCTAAATCTAATATCTTCATTATTTTCATCTATAAAGTGTAATGTATTTCCTCTTAGTATAATTATTTATTAGAGTAGTAATTAGGGGTGTTCATGGTTTATTTAGATCGGTTATTGGTGAAAATCAAATCAATTTAGTTGGTTTTTAAATTTCTAAAACCAAGCCAAATCAAACGAACAAAATAATTGTCGATTTGGTTCAAGTTTTTAGGTTCTTTCACTTTGAAAGTAATTTTTTTAGGACATATGTATCTCGATAAATGCACACCTAGTACATGAAAAATCCACAAGAAAGTTAATGTGGATTCAATCAAACAATTAAGCAATACTAGAGTTATTATTACACGAACAGATTCAATTAAGAGAAAATGCGATTATCTTATGTGAGGTATAAAAAGGGGCGAGTTTTCAAGTTTCGACCAATGGTCCTATCAGAAATATGAGATTTTCGATGAAAAGTCTGTTGAAAACATTTCGTAAATTAAATTATAAATATTTAGAAATATTTGATCAATTTACTTTTTTTTTTCTACAGATATATTTTAGTGGGCATTATGCTGGGCCACAATTGGGAGTTTCATTAACAAATGGAGAAGCATGGACTAAAGTTTTTGGGCCTGTATTTTTCTATGTTAATTCAGATTCTATCAATGATCATACCATACTTTGGGAAGATGCTAAAAGACAGGTAATTAATTAATTAATTAATTTTTAATTCTACTTAACTAATATTTTAAAAAATAAAATAAATTCTATGAATGAAAACTAATATATTATCAGGTTTTGCAGATCAATGAAGAAACAAATAAATGGCCTTATGATTTTCCTGCATCAATAGATTATCTCCATTATTTAGAGTAGATTTTGTTTCATATTCTTCAAATTAAGCTTGCTGAAAATAGACATAACTCACACCAAAAATATTTAGTAGAGCTGAATGAGAAGGAAAAAAAGAAAAACATTAAAACGACAAAAGCTTTGTCCAAGCGAGATCATATACATACCAAACGAAAAATAATCAATACAATTTTAAGGAGACAACAAAGCACTAAGAAAAAACATACATTAGAGGGAGTAAACTATGCGATATCCAATGATGATAACAAATCATTCTAACCAGAAAAGTTCTCATGTTTTAAAATAAAATACCTCAGAAAATTGATTAACACTTCAATCAACTTTCAATCCTTAAAGTACTCATAATATCCAGTGATAAAATTTAGTAAAAATAGATAACGACAACATCAAAACAAAAATTGGGCATGCAAAGTTATTAACTCTCATAGGATTTTCTAAAGAACACAAAATCTCATCCTTGTATGTGAAGAAATGACGTTGATGAAAAAATTAGAGATTTGTAAGAATTTTTTTATTGTATCTTCAACAATTCCAATAAATAAAAGTTGCTTTAATACTCAATTAACGTTTGTTATTTAATATGTACTAACAAGTACTTATAACAATAATATTTCAGAAACATAATCAAAAAAAATTAAAGCATGAACTCAAAAATAACATAACAAGCATAAAATAATGATTGTAAAAACATACCAAGATATGTAACTTATGTGAGGCCAAAATACTTATTTTTAAACATTATTTGCCTCACATTTATTATTTATATTTATCCTTTTTGAGCATGAATTTATGGATTGTGCTAAATAGTGTACTTTATGTGTAGGATTAAATTGATGGAAAGTTGAAGAAATTTAGAACTAAAACGAATTAAAGATAAAAGGTTGAAGAAAGAAATCAAGCAAACAGCTTAATGGATTAAACTTTATAAAATAATATATATGTTGATTGAAGAAGAATTGAAATGGAATTGGAAAATTCCACGTGGCAATGTGTGAAGGCAGTAGCCAATTGATTAAAGGCGCAAAGTTGAGGCGGTTGGACAGTTTCACGCGTAAGACTGGGAATCCAATTCCGTTTGGTTTTGGATTCCTAATTTATTTTGGACTCAATTATTTTATTAGGATTTTCTGTAACTATAAATAGTTCATAAGAATAATTATTAGGAGGAGGGGGATACAATGTGAAAATAACTTTTGATTTAGGGTTTCTTCTTTTCTTCTCTTTTATTTATTTTACATCTTTTATTTGAATGATTCATTGTAATTGTTCTATATCTATGTGGAGTTAAACTTCTCGTTCTTGGATTATATTTACTTACAATATGATTGTTTAGTGATTTTGATTTGGCATGATTTGTTTATGATATTAGTTGTTCTTATATTCTTGTGATTACTATTTTGATGCTTGATCACCATTGAAATAAACATATTGTCCGAATTGAACTCGGGAGAGGAATAAGAGGATAGAACGTGGAATATAAGAAACATGACTTTCTCTTAATAATTAGGGTTAATTTGTATCTAGGATAGGTATATACCTAGAAACCATGCTTGGTCACTATATAGGAAGAAATCGTAATGCTCGGTACTTAATTCATCCTATCCCCGCTCAACGATGTAGTTAGAGTGTTATTTATCGTAGGCGATTAGAGGTCGGGAGACCATGATCATACATTTAACCCTGTGAATCAATAACTAGATAATCAAATAAGTTGATGAAATTGAAGTTAAACATGATTGTTAGTTAAATTATAATCCTAGATTGATCCATTCATTGATTGTGTTAACATCTATCTTTTCTTAGTTAATTGTTTTTTAGTTATTTTATATTTATTTTTAGTTTAGTTAATATATTCATCTTTTGAAATCCTTTCTCCTAAATAAATAATTAGATCAGTATAATTTAGTAAAAATAGTTAATTGACAAGTCATTTGGGTTCGATAATCTGGTTCTTTTAAGATTCACTATATTACTTGCGTGACCGCGTACACTTGCATGTGCAATTGGGAGCAACAAGTTTTTGGCGCCGCTGCCAGAGACTTAGAAATTAACTATTCTTCTAGGTTATACTTTTTCTTTTTATTTATTTATTTTTTTGTTTTTGTTTTTTTAATTAGTTTTTTTTTCTCCAACAATTTTTTTTTCTTTCTTTGAATAATTTGGTACTCTTATTGATATGGATGATTGGGATAAATCGTGGTTGGGTTATGAATGTCCTTTATGTCATATATGTGGTCGTCAATATATTCATTGGAATGATTTCTCTAAATCTTATTCCCTTCCCCCGAACCCCTATTATGATTCTTCTGTTATTTGTGATGTTGGTAGGGGCGATGAAGCAGAGAATGCAAAACAAGAGGTGCGCAATGTGAATTCACTTATGGAATGTACAGACATGCTAGACAAAGTTAATTTAAAAATCACTGAACATATATTTGAATGTGTTGAAAAGCAAAAACCAATCATGAAATTGTTGGATAAACTTGATGCTATTCAATTAGAAATTACAATCCAAGTTGAATTAGAAGAGATTGAAGCCCAACAAGGAGAAAGTTATGGAGAAACAGAGATAGTGAGTCAATATTGGATACAAGGACAAACTCAACTTCTAAAGCTTGAAGAGTCTATCCGTGATGGTCTGACATACATGACAACCCAACTGATCGAAGGAAGAGTTGAGTTCACACAAGAAACAGATCAATTTGGCTCAGATATTCATGACTTAAACGCTCATTTGAACAAAAAGATTGAGGTGTTTGAAGCCCAATTACCAATTGTTGTGGATGATGACCAACTAGTGGAGCAAGAAGAGGAATTCCAACCATTCAACTACACACTATTCCTTAATATCGATGTTGATAAAGAGTACAAAAGTGAGAATGTTGTAAAAAATGTTGCTTTGGAGTTGAGGCAACTTGAATCTCATTTAAAACATTTTTCTGTAAAATCTGAACTAATTGATGAGTGTATAGATGAGGAACAAGACCCCTACATTCTAAACTTTTTTAGTCCACATAGACAAAACGATATTCCTCACCTGAGGGCCAAGAAGTGCAAGATGCGACATAAATTACTTGGTTCCTTTATTTTTATATCACCTCCCCTTGAGAGAAGCAGAAAAATAGATGCAAAGTTAGGGGTACAATTCATAAGTTCAAAGTGGAAAGAAAAGTGGTGAATTGATATGTGTCGTGCCGCGACGTTAAATTAGGCGCTTATTGGAAGGCAACCCAATTTATAGTGTAACTTCTTATTTTTTTATTTTATTTTTTTGGTGTCTTTTTTTTGTGAAGTTTTTATAGGTTTTGAAGAAGTCTGAGTATCCGAAATTTGGAGCTAAGGAGCACGTTTGAGCTTAAGTGTGGGGTGACAATCCTTGATGAAAATCAAGAGAACATGCTACTAGCTAGGCCTAGAGGTCCAGTGAGTTTTCCTAACCCTTTTTTAAAATTTTTAATTGATGTTTTGGAGACATAGCATCTTTTCAAGTGTGGGGTGTGAATTCTTTCGCATATTTTGGTTAGGGTGAAGTGTGCGTTTGATTTGTTTAATAAAGTTTTAAAAAAAAACACTGAAGTTCGTATCCAGTCCGCGTCGTGGACCTGGTACAAAAAAGAGTTTTTTTTTTCATGAGTAGGAGCAAACTTAGCCCAACCCAAAAATAAATTATTTCTCTCACTCATTAGTCTATGTTGTTGCACTGGGGACAGTGCCATGTTCTAAGTGTGGGGTGAGGGAATGAATTCCTAGTTTTTACCATTTTATTGAGTCTTTTCTTTTTTTAGGATGGGTTTATTGGCTTTTGTTTTCGGCTCTTTTCCTGAGGATAGTACCTTTGAACCGAGTGTCTTTTATTTTTATTTTTTAGGAATAAATTTTATTTTTAATTTTTTTGGATAGAAAAGAAAAGACCCTTTTGAGTTATGTGATACTTGTTATTTGGGCCTAATTTTGAGTAGTATTTTCTTGTGAATGCTTGATTACTAGTGAAATTGCAAACTCTTTGACATCTAGGTTCTTGATAGTGACTTTGTATATAACTTATTTTATTCTATAGTTTGTTATGATCTTGTCTCTCTTAGAAGTGGAATTGATCCATCTCGATTGATACTCGTGTCATTGCGTGGTGAGAATTTATTTATTCCATGTTTTGCATCTTAGTCTAGAACTTGCCCTGCATGTTATTGAAGCGAAATAAAAAGTGTTGCTTGTTTAGGAGATGATAATAGACGTCCTTTGATTTGTCTTGTAAATTTTAGCCTTTTCAGATACATATCACTAGTAGCCCCTTTGAGCCTATAGCTTTTTATTGGTATCCATATTTTTGCTTTGACTTTTTTGTTGAATCTCTAGTTTTTGCGTCTTGCTTCCTTGAGCACTGTAGCATAGACTTATTATAATTGTTAAATCTGAAGAAAAGGGATGGTTGAGTGTAAAAGGTGATCAATGATAGCTATAAAGTGATTATAAAGCCCTCTTTGAAAGAATGTGACATGAAAAAAATGGCTCTACTATATTGTGTGGAAAATAAAAGTATAGAAAATACTTTGTTTTGGCCCTGGTCTTTAATGGACAATGTGCACCTCAACTCAATTGAGGGTGGCTAATTCAGAAGTATGCTCAAACATTGGCCCTGGTCCTACCAAGGATATTGTGCACCTCAATTGAGGGTGGCTAGTGAAAAGGCATATATATATAAAAAAAATTATTGAAACATTTTTGAAATGATGAGAATTACTTGTGAAATAATTGTTGAATAGAGGACTGAAAATAAAAAGAAGAAAATAATGGGTGATGAGGTCTAGAATTCCAAAGTGCTTAAGGAAGTGTAAGTCACTACTATATAGTTTCCTACCCGTCCCCTAGCCTACATTACAACCCGTTAAAGTCCTATTTGATTCTATTCAAGCATGTTTAATTAGTGAAGATGTACATAATGGGCAAACCTATGGTTCTTTGTGCATACATGTGAATTTTATTTCTGAGTGTAAGTTGTTCTTTGATGCTAAGTCCTTAATTTATATTCAATCCTTTGAATTTGTGTGTGTGGACTATTTCTTCTTGTGAGGGCACTTGTTTCATGATAGATATGTGATTTTATTAGCTTTCTTTGATGAGAGTAGGTGAGTAAGTTTAAAATTTGATGAGTTCAAAGTCCTTCCTTGAGGTTAGGAGGTTAGAGGTTTGTTGTTTATTTGTATATCTTGCATAATGATTGAGAAGTGTACTTGATGTTTTGAAATTGGTATATGGCCTAAGTGTTTGTAGCGCAGTGAATTTTTGAGATGAGCTTTAATGTTTGCTCGAGGACGAACAAAAGTTTAAGTGTGGGGTGTTGATGTGAGGCCAAAATACATATTTTTAATCATTATTTGCCTCACATTTATTATTTATATTTGTCCTTTTTGAGCATGAATTTTATGGATTGTGCTAAATAGTGTATTTTATGTGTATGATTAAATTGATGGAAAGTTAAAGAAGTTTGAAACTAAAACGAATTAAAGATGGAAGGTTGAAGAAGAAAATCAAACAAACAACTTAATGGATTAAACTTTATAAAATAATATATATGTTCGTTGAAGTAGAATTGAAATTGGAATTGGAAAATTCCACGCAATGTGTGAAAGCAGTAGCCAATTGATTAAAGGCGCAAAGTTGAGGCGGTTGGACAGTTTCACGCGTATAATTGGAAATCCAATTTCGTTTGGTTTTGGATTCCTAATTTGTTTTGGACTCAATTATTTTATTCAGGATTTTCTGCATCTATAAATAGTTGATAAGAATAATTATTAGAAGGAGGGGGGATACAATGTGAAAATAACTTTTGATTTAGGGTTTCTTCTTTTCTTCTCTTTTATTTATTTTACATCTTTTATTTGAATGATTCGTTGTAATTGTTCTATGTCTATGTGGAGTTAAACTTCTCGTTCTTGGATTATATTTACTTACAATATGATTGTTTAGTGATTTTGATTCGGCATGATTTGTTTATGATATTAGTTGTTCTTATATTCTTGTGATTACTATTTTGATGCTTGATCACCATTGAAATAAATATATTGTCCAAATTGAACTCGTGAGAGGAATAAGAGTATAGAACGTGGAATATAAGAAGCATGATTTTCTCTTAATAATTAGGGTTAATTTGTATCTAGGATAGGGATATACCTAGAAACCATGCTTGGTCACTATACAGGAAAAAATCGTAATGCTCGGTACTTAATCCATCCTATCCCCGCTCAACGATGTAGTTAGGGTGTTATTTATCGTAGGCGATTAGAGGTCAGGAGACCATGATCATACATTTAACCTTGTGAATCAATAACTAGATAATCAAATAAGTTGATGAAATTGATGTTAAACATGATTGTTAGTTAAATTATAATCCTAGATCGATTCATTCATTGATTGTGTTAACATCTATCTTTTCTTAGTTAATTGTCTTTTAGTTATTTTATCTTTATTTTTAGTTTAGTTAATATATTCATCTTTTGAAATCCTTTCTCTTAAATAAATAATTAGATCAGTATAATTTAGTAAAAATAGTTAATTGACAAGTCATTTGGTTCAATAATCTAGTTCTTTTAAGAGCCAATATACTACTTGTGCGACCGCGTACACTTGCGTATGCAATTGGGAGCAACAGTAACAATAGAATGAAGAAGAATGGAAGGTAAATAAGAGGAAATCTTGATTTGTGGTGGCACCCCGTAGGCGGTTCTAGAGTTCTCTTTTATATGTATACTAGATGCGAAAAGCCCGTGCTTAGCATGGGCCTGATATGAATTTAAGAAACAACGAAAAGGAATAATGAAATTAGTATAACAAAAAGTGTAATGTTGGTGTTGATTACGTTGAGTCAGTCTGCGGTTTTTTGCATTGCTCTCTTTCATTTTTCTTGAGTTTTCATGATGTATTGTGATTGTATATATCTGTAAAAGGTAAATACTATAAAGTTAATGTTATTGTTCCTTTGAGATATTAATGGGTGAATAGGAAGGCAGACATCACAAGTTGACCCATGGAAGAGGAGCTCGTTACCGCTACACTGAAAAATTTAAGGCAAAGAGTAGGCTTACCTGTTTTGAAGATAGTGAGTGGACTACGTACTTGTTTTCCTTTGTCTAAATTGTCCTGAAATTGAGCCACATGAATTTCATGGTTAGAAGCTAGCAATTAAAACACATGAGAATGTTAAAAGGTTGAAATTAAAATGCAAGTAGGTAAATGTAATAGTAGAGAATATACAGTAATGCGACGATTAATATCCCACGCGGGGGCAACATAACGGAAAGAACAAGCTTACTTGTTTGGGACATGGTTAGAAGACTGTATACTTGTTTTCTCTTGTCTAAATAGTCTTGGGGTTGACTCAGTTGAACTTGGTTGTTGGCAACTGCAAACAAAATACAGAAGATGTCTAAAAGCATACTCGGTAAAGATGTTGGCAGAGGGAACACGTTGGTAGAATTAAGTTAATAAAAGGGAAAACTTTTTCAGAAAACGATGGAGATTCTTGGATGATAAGTGGAGCCTGTTTTAAAAAACCGCCTCTGTACGAAGATGTTGGCTGAATTGGGGTGCCAATAGTGGAATTTTCAAGAAGGTTATGTCTTGTAGCATCTATTTGTTGACGACGAAATAGCAACAATGCCTCCCTTTTGTGAGCAGACACCTGGCTATATGTGTTGCGTCGTTTCAATTGCATAGAAGCCTTTCTTTTTTCTGCATATGAACAATCATTCGCTTCTTTGGAATCCATCAGCTATAGAATGTAAGTTCTCTTTATACCTTCAGATGTTTACAAGGAAAATTATTTGTGAAGCATTTAGAGAAGAGGCAAACAATATTATATGTTTTAAAGAATAGCAAATGTGTAAGTGTAACCATCAAGATCCTTTCTTTATAATCTTATTAGAGGAAAGTGTATATATTCATAGGTATGCAGGGTAATCCGTGCATAGCGCGAATTTTAGTGCACGGGCTGTCTATGTGTGTTATGGAATTGAATAGGTCTAATGTGAGTAGTGGCAAAATTAAGATTTTTGTTGGAAATTTAAAATATAAAAAAGTAAACATACCAAGAAGCTAAGGATTCAATATCTATTATATATATACATCATATCATATCATATCATATATCACACCATCATATATCATCATATATATCATATATATAAGTGGGAAGGTTTTAGGTTCAAAGTTGGATTACTATTTTACCCCTACACTAAAATTAAATATTACTCATAAAATATCTAATAAATTAAATGCTAAATTGCAATCACATCATTTTATACTAAATACTAAATGTAAATGTAGAAAGGTGTTAAATCAAAATTATTATGATTAACAATAACAGTTTACCCCTACGCTAAAATAAAATATTATAAAACATCTAATTGATTAAATGTTAGATATTAATCACATCATATTATACTAAATACTAAAAGTGGAAAGGTGTTAAGTCAAATTTTTTTTTTTTTTTAATTATCATCATCATCATCATCATTATTATTATTATTATAAAGGTAATGTTTCTTATTATTATTATTATTATTATTAAAATTATTAGTAATAATCATATATATTATTAAAAGTAGGAAGCTTTTAACTTCAAAGTTGGATTACCATATTACCCCTACTATAAGTTAAAATGTTATAAAATATTTAATTAGTCAAATATTAGAATTCTCAATAAGTTTTCTCTAATAAATATTTGTATTCATAACCGAATTTTTATGTAACCTATAATTACAATATTTAATATGCATTAATCCCTCACAATTGAATTAATATATATATATATATATATATATATATATATATATATATGTATATATAATTAAATCAAACATTAAATTAAATATTTAATTAAAAAAAATATTATTTTGCGCACCTTAAGTAAAAGTTGAATAAAATTCAACTAATTAACTTTTCAATTACATAAATTGAACGGGATTTGGAAGTGGAAAAGTGGTACTTTAATGCTCAGAGCCTCAGACAAACGTATCCAAGGAATTCACATAATACATAATTAATAGCTTTAAATTAACACATCATGTATTACTTTACCTAACTTTTACAATTCCTATAATTTGTCTTTTCATTTTCTTAACTTGACTTATCAAATTCTAACACTTTTAAATTAGTAACCAATCTTTGTTAATATAACAATCAGTAGAATTTGAATAGTTCATTAAGTATTTAAGTGTAGGTTAATAAATACATAGTACTATGTTAAAAGGAATTTCAAAGAACATAAAAAACACTATATAAAAGGTAACAAATGATTTTCATTTCCTTCAAGTTTTGTTTCTTTAGTTGAGCATCTGGCCTTCCTTCTAATTTTCTTTCTTTTCCCTTAAATTTTTCCTTTTGCACGAACTAAAGAAAATGGGAGATGGAGAAACATGAAAAGTTGATATATGTTGGAATTGAATAATTGTCATATCAATTTACATGCAACATTCAACATTCATTGGATGATATATGAAGACCACTATCTCCGTATGGAGTGCTAGCAGAAATTCATGAGCTATGAAAAGGAGGAAGTTGGTTTCTTTGGAAGACTGATTTTAGAATTTTAATTAATTGATTTATTCTTATAATGTATTGTAATTATAATTCTTTACGGCTATAGATAAATGCGATGTTGTTTGTGTATTTGGAGGGAGTTATAAAATAATATCTTGTAGTATGCCTTTATGGCATCATGTGATTGGTATTTAAAAAAAACAAACAAATTTATACCACTTGACAGGGCGTCTAGTGGCCCTTTATTAATAATAAGATAAGATCCTCAACGTGAATAAGTACAAGCAAGGGGGGCTAGGCCTTACCTTACCAATCCTAATGAGGTAACAAACCTCTACTAATTAACAAGCATGAAGAAAATAAGAGCTAGAGAAAATTAAATATACTATGATCATTACAGAGTTTATTATACACTCTATGATGATATGACAAATGAAGATACTTAAATAATGCAAAAATATATACGTAAAGAAGAAGGTTGAGTTATCAACCTCAAACTTCTTTTTATATATGTATGAACTAAAAAAGATAGCTTGCCCATCTAGAGTAACCTGAAGTATTTTCCTCTTGTCCTCTTCTTCATATCCGTCCAATAACACTTGATAGTTCATCACTTCTTCTTGGACTTATTGGATCTTGTCAAAGTTGTTGAAACTTCATATGATTTTGCGTTGCCAGTCGCATAGGTAGGTATCTTGGAACAAATTCCTCAGTCACCTTACCATCCCAACTATGTTGTCTTCCATGTGTCTTTTTCTTTTTTTGTTGCTTCTGCTTCTTTGTTGCCTAGGTGAAAGATCCCATCCCTAGCCACTTTATCAAAACATATATCTAACATATTATCTTCTTCATCCTCTTCAAAGAATTCCTCTCCCAAATCAATACATTGGCTAATTCCTGATGCTAAGGCTCCTGACTCATTCTTCTTTGCGATCACACTTTTAGGCACAAATATTGGAGCCTCTGGGCTTAATTTGCTATTCAAAGGAGGAGGTGTAACTTGTTCTTCTTCATCAACCAAATCAGCCCATCTAGAAACACTTATCTTTCCTTGTTTTTCCTTAGAGATAATCAAATCATTTGTCGATTTAGAATGAGAATGACATACCTTTCTCCATACAATGCTCTAGTTGATTTTTTCTAGTAGCCGACAATGGTTCAAACACATTTTGAGTCGGTAAAGTTAAATTAGGATCAACGCACTCAGTCGCATCTTTTTCCTGACTTGAAGAATTACTTCGACTTGTCGAGGAACCACTACGACTACCAATTGAATTTTTGTGTGCAATCACAGTCCAATTTCCAAATGCATTCTCTTCTCTATTGGAATTTTCAGCTTGCAAGTCAATACGTTTTGAAGCTGCGGTAATTTCAATATTAAGCCGCGCATCAGTAACGCTTTGATTTCCAACATCATTGCCATTTAGTTGCTGCCCAGAATCGCCTTGCGATGTTGTGACCAAAGCTTTTGCAATTGTTTCACTATTGTGCTCTTGAACTCCAACATGATCAATGTGATTGGTATTCAAAAAATTATTTCGTAATTTTTTGTATTATGTAATATTTCTTTATATGTATCTTCATATTTGAATTTAATGATTCATTTTATAGAAAGAATTAGGAGTATCCACGTCATATATAAATATAATATCAAACTTTAAAAGGAAAATTTTCACCGACAGTACACATTACAAATAAATTATACATATATAAAATATTATATATTCACCGATTTTTTTTTTATAATTTAATCAATTGGATGAACAACAATTTATGTTAATTTTCAAAAATGATCTTAGTTGCAAATTTTTGCTACTTTTATTTTCAAAACTAAATATGTATGTATTTTTTAAAATATTATTAATATGGGAGACACCCGCAACGCACGTGCACGAACACTAGTAAAAAATAATTGTAACCTTGTATATGTAGTGTAGTTTGGATGAACCTCTTCTGGTTCCCTAGCTCTGCCCTGAATGGGAGATGAATGTGAATGGAGGATCCATCTTGCTGACCCCAATTAAGGTTTAGTTAATTGAGTAATTGATATCGATGTTTTGGTGATTTTTGGAGTACTGTCAGAAGAAACAGATTATGGTGAAATTCAGGATTGAGGTTAACTTGAAAAAACACGACGTATTGATATGTTTTGGGTCTTATTCGATGGGGTAAGTTAACCATTGTCATGTGTTGTATATGATTATGATTGGAAACTGAAGTGGTTAAGTCTGCGTAAATTTGATTTAACCAAGAAGGGTTTGTTTGTTTGATTACTGTCAAAAAAAATTCATACAGGTTATATAGTTTGAATTGCATTCTGATGTTAAAGCATAAGTGATTGAGAATTAGACAAATTTGGTGGCAACATTAAGTTCTCATTACTTTGCTGGACTTAGTCTGTACAATCAATTCCTAAAGTTTGGAACATTGAACAAAGTGATACCTGGATCCAACTTTATAATTAAAATCAATTTGTTTGTCTAAAACAATGGAATTAACCATAAGCAGATACAGAGCAACTCCAATACAATGGAATGCGCGTAAATGGAAAGGCAGATACAAAGCAAGGCGCTCTCCCGAAAAATTGGTGCACAAACCGAATTCTCGAAAAGGCGGGAAAAGGTAAACAGTAAGAGAAAAAATAAAACACATACAAGAAAGACAATAAACGACAAACGACGAAGAGGAAATAGAGAATTCACAGTTATATAGAGGCACAGAGAAGCAAAGCGCTCACCCAAATAATTTGTGCACAAATGAAGAAATTGAAAGGACCGTAATGCTTTTTTTTTTTATGGCATCGGCACGTTGAGGAGTCAAATTTGGGTTACACGTGGCAGGGTGGCAGAAAAAGCTCTTGAAAGTGTTTTCTGATGACACAGACATGTTGAAGAGGTGTAAGCTTATTGCCATTTATCATATAGGAGAAACATTCAGTAAACTTACTGAAAAATAATTATTTTTTCAGCTTTTCAAAAATAATTTTTGCTACTATTCAAAAACATTAAGGGGTCGTTTGGTACAAAAATGAATAATGTTTGGATTACTAATGCTGAGATTAGTAATGCATAGATTAATAGTACAGATATTAGTAATGCAGAGTTTATTTTTATCAAGTGTTTGGTTCATTGGTTCCTACCCATTTTGGAGTTGGGTTAAATCGTTATAAAAAACTTCTTTCCAATTATACCCTTAAATTATTATGTAATTAGGTTAAGGTAAAAATTGTCGGGCAATATTATTTTCTTGTTGTCTTCTAACTAGCTATGAGAAGAACAATTTTGTTGTCATGTTTACCTTTTTTTTCACTTACATTATTTGAGGATAAATAATTGTCATCTTAGTAAATTGATTACTTACAAAATGTCAACTTTAAACTAAAAAAAAGATAAACTATTAACTTTTAAAATTGAAAAGACGTAAACAATAGTAAAAGTGAATAAACCATCTATATTTACACATAAAAATTGCAAGTTATAATTTTAAGAGAAACAAGTCTGATCGATCTTTCTTGACAAAGAGAATGGCATACTTAGGTCTCAGGATGAGATTCTGAAAGAGTAACCGCAATATCAGAAGAATTTCTTTCTTGATTCCTTTGACCTGAGACTGCTACTTGTATTTCCTTTACTACTCTTTCTCTCTCCTCAGTTGCTTCTTGAGCCAACAAAGTTTTTGGTTGTCTTTCCTTGCTATTTTCATATACCCCTCAACTTTGTCAGTTGGAACTGATATACCCCTCGTTACGAAAGTGACTCATATATACCCCCCTACTGGTATAGAAATAGCTCACATATACACTTTTCTCTAACGGAAGTGAAAAAATTAATTTTAGTTAAATTTTTAATAATATTTTTAAACAAAATATATTCCCATATGGGTATACTTAATCCTCCTCAAACATATATTTTTTTTACTTTTTTTTCGTTTCAATGACTAATTTAGATTTATTATTTCGATGGTCAAATTTATTTATGTTTCACTAATATTCTTGTAAAATTTATTATAGATGACCCAATTTTTTTCCAAATACAAAAACTAAATTATCATATAGCCGAAAAATAATTTAAATTATAATATAGCAAAAAAAAGTGTTTAAATTTTTTTTCTTACATAAGGAATAAAATAAAAAATAAAATAAGAATAAGAAACTCAAATAATGATAATCAAAGAAGTCAAAAAAATAATTTATGTATGAAAAAGATTAAAATATACCTTGAACTTTGCTAGAAGGATCATATATACCCCTAAATGATTTTTAAAAAAATTAAAGGTTAAATATATAAATTTAAAACTAATTTTTTTCACTCCCGTTAAATGAAGGGTATATGTGAGCTCATTTTGTAACAGTAGGGATATATGTGAGCCGTTTGTATAACAATAATGATATATATGAGCCACTTTCATAACGAGGGGCATATCAACTCCAAATGATAAAGTTGAGGGGTATATCATACCACTTTCCCTAGTTTTAATATGTTTGCAATTTTATAAATTGTTCAAATACAAATAATTAGAAACCATACAAATTCCGTGATCGTTACATGTGGGAGATCTGATGGTGGCTTCAGTTTCCTACAAGTTGTACATGTTGGATCTGCTAAATACATGTGTATTACACATGAGGCAAATGTGATAATGTAGATGCAAGGAGGAATTCTCAAGAGTCATAATAGTTTGCTAATTGCCTAAATTAAGATTGTCTATGTATTTATTCCTCTGTCCATAGTTTATGTTTAGTTGTATGATGAACATTTAGACTGCTCTTTTATTCCATTTACTAACATAGAGTGATTTGAGCTGAGGATTTGATTTCCTACCTCGTAATCTCCTTTCCATTTCTTCTTCCCTACCCTCATTAAAAAAATTGTCAAAAGTTTTCAAGAACTATGACAATCTAAGTAGGTTCCTCTGATCTTTTTCAGTATTTGGGTTTTGAAGTATTTAATAAGTTAAGAAATTTAATCCGGAGTAATGTGGATTTGATGCGAGAAAATAGGAGACATTTGACATAGATGTTGGAGGTTTAATTTTCAGTGAGGAGTGTGTGACAGGTCCACTTGAGTTTGGTTCCAGCGAAAACATGTTAGATGTTGTTTTCTACGGTGTTGGCCTTCTTCGAGAAAGGAAAGAGTTCACAACAGAGGACAATAGTAATGTGGCCAAGCCTTGAATTGCCATGTTTGCCTCTTGAGTCTTGATAGAGCTAATATAAAAGAGTCTTCACCAACCAAAATATCTTGTCCAATTGTAACATATGAACTTATCAACACCATTGGAAGTCCCTGGTGGAACAATTCCACGTCAGACAACTCTCACTTGCATAAAAGTTAAAAGATCAGATATCTTCACTCTTCAGCCTTCTAAATCTCCATACCATGCAATATAAATGGGTAAAATTGGAAGTCTATCAGCAATGGTTTTCAAATATTACACATCTAAAATTATCTGCAAAATGAATGAGAACTCATATAATTGGTGAAATGATCTGAACTTCTAGCAGAATCAGTAATAATACATTTTTAAATGCTGTTGAAAAGACTTCAGGAATACTACTACTTTTAAATTTGGAAAAATGCATAAGTACCCCCAGCCTATGCCCGAAATCCCAGAGACACACCTAACCTTTACTAAGGTCCTATTACCCCCGAACTTAATTTATCTATAATATTCTACCCCTTTTCGGCCTACGTGACACTATCCTTGAAAAAAATGTCAACATGCGTTGGGCCCACAAGATTGTGTCACGTAGGCAAAAAAGGGGTAGAATATTACATATAAAATAAGTTCGGGGGTAATAGGACCTTAGTATAGGTTAGGTGTGTCTCTGGGATTTCGGGTATAGGCTGGGGGATACTTATGCATTTTCCCTTTAAATTTCTAATAGGCAAACCAATTAAAGAACTCGAAAGGAGTTCGGGGACCATAACATTGTTTAGGCGGAATACACCTAGTTCTTCCCTTTCTTTCTCAATTCCATAAGTCAAATCCCAAAAAATCAAAGTTTAGCCGGCAGTAACCAAAAGCTCATCCTCTGGCAAGACTTAACCTTGAGGTAATACTGTTCACAAAATTGAAAGTTCAAAAGTTCAACAATAAATAATACCAGTGTAATCCCAGAAATGGGGTCCAAAGAGGGTACTATGTATGTAGACCCTACTTTTGTGTGTAGGGAGGGTACACATGATATGCTGAAAGAAAATTGAAAAATAAAATGCCTTTGGCAATGTTTTGTAATAGTTTCTCAAGGATATAACACTGTGATCATCAATTGTATTGTAATTTTTCAGATTGTTGTCTCTTTATTTGGCATCTCGACAAACCATAAATGAGATGGTAAACCAAAAAGTATATCGGAAGAACACTATTAGAGGTGCTAAACTGATGGATGCCTCCCAGATATCTATGCCTTTATTAACTTAAATATCTTAGTGTTCTAAGTTAGTACAAGTATGTTCAATCATTTCAAGCTACTATTTCAACCTTGATTTTTTATTTACTTTCTTCAAAATAAAGCATAAATCACAATGAGAACTTCACGTAATGTGAACATTATTGCACTACATTCAATTGAAAGAAAGGGAGGATGAAAAAGAAAGTCTGCAAGCATTTTGAGAAAATGGAAATGCAAAGAAGTTCAATTTATTAGTGGTTATATCTTCAACTCAATGAAGAATGAAAAAACTGAACATAGAACTCTAAAATAATGACCAGCAAAATATTGAATTCAAGAATGCTTTAAAAAAAACTATGTCAAGTATATGAAACCCTTTTGATAAAGTTGAACAAACTTACCGAACTTCAGCTAGTAATCTTAGTTTCCTTGCATTTAAATCCTCCAATTTATGCGTTTTGCCATCAGTTTCCTGTAGTAGATTATTGCAGATTGACTGTATTATGTTTATTCTTGACACATATGTTTCTCATTCAAATTGTCTTATTCAAAATCTTCAAATTTCATTGGAATAAAAAATATGATACTTGGTTTAGTAATTACCTTATGAAGATCTAATCGCTCACCTTTTGATGCTTTGGGGTGGCCCGGTGGTTAGGGCTTGGGACTTCCATATTGGAGGTCTCAAGTTCGAAACATCTTGCAGTGAAAACAAGGGGATTGCCTTCTGGGTTGAACTCGTCGAACCAGACTTGTCTAGTATGAGTTACCTCTCCTGTGTGGTTTGCGAGCCATTGCATAGGAGTGGAGGTTTTACCCATTTGCAATTTGTCAAAGCATCAAATCACATGAACTATATCTAGCTTGCACCTTATTTTTTGTGAAGTCAACCACGGTAAAATTTAAGAATCTAATCATGAAAATGTAAATAATTATAGATCCAAGTATGATAAAGACTAATGTTTCGGGAAGGTGTAACGACTCGAAAAAATGATAGGTTAAACTAGAGCCTAAACGTGGGGTAAATGTCATGAGTTAAGGGCAAGGGCTAAGAGTTTTGGGTGTAGGCCATGGTTTGGGAACCTAGGCTACCTAAAACATAGCCTAGCTACTGCCTCCCTAGACCACGAGGGTCTTCATGACCCGTGGTGGTCACCACGAGCCGTGGTGCCACCCGTGGTGGTCACCACGAGCCGTGGTGCCACCCGTGGTGGTCACCACGAGCCGTGGTGCCACCCGTGGAGGCTAGGCAGTAGGCTCTTGTTTTGTGCCAAGTCAAGGCTCCCCTTCACGAGCCATTTCACGACTCGTGGTCATGACCACGGGCCGTGAAAGGCTCGTGGGGTTGCCTTAGCTTGGTGGGAGGTGTTACAAGTGAGGGAGCTACTGCCTAAGGCACCACGGGCACCTCTACGGGCCATGGTACCCTTTGACGAATCGTGAGGTTGGGCGTGAGGTTGCCTTAGTCTCGAGGCTCTAAGGCCTTGCCTCCATGGAGCTAAGTCCAGACCACGACCTCTACCACAACTCATGGTCTTCACCACGGACCGTGGGAGACCCCGTGGTCATGACTTGGCCATGGGGAGGGCAAGACAACTTAGGAGGCACACTGCCTAGGGGACCACTGGCACCACCACGAGCCGTGGCGCCCTTCACGAGCCGTATAGATGGACGTGGTCCCTGAAGGGGCTGCCCAAGTGAGGGATTTTTAAGTAATTTCGTTTTAATGTTTTATTAATTGGGGTTGATTTTAAATGGTTTATATCATTAATAAATATAGTTTTAAGTCTTGAAACACTTCATTAACTCCATTATTTTCAAATACCCAAAATCAAAACCCCCAAAGTTCTTCTCTCTCAATATTTCTCTCTCTAACTCAAGGAAGAAGAAGATGTGGGAGCTAGGGTTTGGATTCAAAGCTTTCTTCATCAAATTTCGTGGGGAATCTTAGTAAAAAGGTATGGGGGTCCTTCATCTAGGGTTAGCCATCACCCAAGAGTCAATTTCAAAAGAGTTTCAAGGTTTTCAAGTTTTACCAAAAACCTAGATTTCACTCAAACTCATGGCTTATTGCATCAAACGTTTTCAAATGATAAATTGAGATTATATTGATGTTTAATTGATGATTTTAAGATGAAAAACTCTATGAACCCATGATTTCTCTCAAATTCCTAAATTTGGCTTATGAGGTGGGTTTTATGATTATGATTGGATGTTGATGGAATTATGCTTAGATTGAATTGTATTATTGATTTCTATTGTTATCTATACCTATGTATGGTGAATTGTTGGGGAATTGAGTAATGGTGATTATGTCTTTGGAGAATGGTAAGTTGACCTAGCTTCATATTAATGTAGAATTGTTTTTGTATGGTTTGATCCACTTGAAAGATGGAGGTGTGTATATATTGAATGTATTGTGATCATGGCCATGAAGGCATTATATGGTGAATTGAAGCGTTACCATGTTATTGTATAGATGTATGTATAATGTGAAGATGTTTATGTGACCTCAATGGTGATCTTGTATGAAGTATTGTTGTATTGTGATGGGAAGTATGTTCTCTCTTAATGATCATGTATGAGGTTGGTCTATTGTGAAAGGTCCTCCTAGTAATGTAATAAAATGATGCACTTTGATTTGGTAGGCCTAAGGCATCCTCTCCTTGTGTAAATGCATGTGATGTAAATATTGTACCTTAGGATCGGTAGACCTTATGTTAGTGTCCTTTCCATGAATGAATGTTGATTGATGTCTTGAATTGGTAGGCTATTAGGCATCCTCTTCTTGAACTATGAATATATTTTGGATCGGTAGATTAATGGCACCCTTCCATGCATGATAATTAATAAGCCATGAAATCGGTAGACGTAAAGTTGGCAGCCCTTTTCATATGTGAAATGATGAACCTTGGAACGGTAGGCTTGAAGCACCCTTTCGTAATGAATCGGTAAACCTAAGGCACCCTTCCATGGGGATTTAATGAGCTATCCTTATAATGTACCTTGACTCGGTAGGCCAAAGAGGCACCTCTCATGTGTAAAAGTGTTAGCGAAACGAACTACTCTATGGGAACTAAGGCTAAGCACCGAGTGGATATGGTTAAGATGGTGGCTCTTCCCAATAAATAGGCTAGAGTCCAATGAACAGCTTTGGATATTCCATAAACTATGTGCCTACATAGGATGTGTACTAGTTCTACCCTTGGCAAGGAGAACACCCTTCTTCGGTGTGGGGTCATATGACACCGGATTCCATGACTTAGCTATTATGGTCTATGTCGGTTAATGCCTATTCCCATCACGTGAGATGTGCATTGTGGTTACTTGAGGAGTTCTACAAAGTATGGGTAGTAGTATGGGATGCTATCCATACATGGCACAAGTAGACTTCAAGAGTGCCATAGTGAGTTCTCTAAGTCTTCAAGACTATGTATGAAAGTCCTCTAAGTAATGTTGACACCCAATTTTGGACCTCCACAATATAGATTAATAATCAAACTTTTTCAATTTCAAACGATTTAAAATAATTAGTCTTATAAAAGAAAAAAAATTCAAAAAATAATAATAATATAGTTTGCAAGTTATTTTAAGATAGTTTTATCACTTTTTATAATTTTTAGATAATACATATATTTTACATAATTATGTATATTATTAGTATATTTTATGATTATTCGAAAATTGTCTCAAAAAGATTTTGTTTTAATTAAATATTTGGTTAATTAGTTTAGTTATATAATAGTTTATATTTTAAATTAGTTAGTTTATATTTGAGCTAACTATTTTATTTCGTTAAGATTAGGAAGCTCGTTGGTTAATTATATTAATTCGTCTTACCTATTTATTAGTCGAGTTTGCTAAGTAAATTCAATTTGGTTATGTTCACAATTCAATGGACCAATTGCAATTCACTTGGACCCATTCTCATAATCATCTGCCCACTCTTAACTCAATATTCATTTTCCTCTACTCCCAGGCCCATTCTTTCTCCAAATCTCAGCCCACAACCGACTCATTCCAGCAAAAAAAAAAACCAGCATACGTACAACAGCCCAACTTATCTAAGAAACCCACCAGAAGCGACAACATCAATTCCAATCGACGCCAAAACAGCAACTTCAGCCACGTTCTTTGACGGAGAAATTGACGGCGTGACAAGAGGTGTGTCCAGTACAACGGTACACTTCTTTGCCCTTGTCGTCTTCCTCTAATCTCGTACGAAATTTCCAGCAAAAGCAGCCTTTGTTCTCGTCTTCTGTAAGCGAGCAGGCCAGGTGGAACGATCTCCACGGTTCACTCGTCCTAGCGCCAAGATCGAATGGCTCCCGTTACTTGCCCATTGCAATTTGTTGCGGGATTGATAAAATTCAGTACGAATTCTAGCTCTTCAACCTGATCCTTGGAGAACAATTCGAATTTCAAATTCGAAATGGAATTCCATTTCCCCCCCCACCCCCCCTTTTTTTTATTCCAATCTCCCCTCTGTATAAAACCCTCTCTAGTCTTCAATCACGGGGTGAGGAAGATATACAATATAAAAAGCAAAAATCGAGGCAGAAATACTATTATTGTTAACCCATCGATTTTTTCTATAAGACACTCCTTCCGTAAGTTTTCTTCGAAGCTTTGCCGGAATCACTTGGAATTCCTTTGGAGAAGTGGAAGTTGCTGCTCTCTCGTTCGTTTCGTCCGGTTCGCTGCACAGGAGAAGGTAACATTCTCGTTCTTACCTTTCATTCTATATTTTCAATCAATGCGTGTTCTGTTTTGTCACTATTCTAGTAGTCTTTCCTTTGAGATTTCATGTGCTGATTAGTGGCATGGTATACCTCTTAATATGGCTTGAATATTTTAGTATGTGGTATTCTCTGTGTGCTGTTGGTGTATTAGATTCGGGGTACATGTTATTCAGTTTTCCTCAATCTTAACCTCATTGTGAGCTAAATCTTTAATCGTCCAAATTAGTTATTGTCTGTTGGTAGTATCCAGCATAAATGCTTTGAAGTTGTCTGTCATCTGTGATTGAACTGATCTAAATGAAATGTCATTTTGTTTCTCGTTCAAGATATTTTTTCTTCCAGATTATAGTTTATTTCGAGTCCTTATATTCCTTAGTTGGCTGCTTGTTTTAATCTAGATATATTCTATCGATTCAAAGATCCATTTGGTTGCTCACTCCTTTAAAAATCTTAAATAAGGAACTAGCTTCGGTATCGATATACATAAATTTTTGCCTTTATTGCACTTCATTTTATCTCTTTTCTGTTTCCCTGAAAGAGTGTCGTTAGTCTAAAATTTAGTCTCTTGTTTTACTTCTTTATTTGATCGCATCTGGCACATGTTGGTATTTGCCTTCAAATTAATATTAAATGACTTGTTGCTGCCTTTTGATGGAATTATACCATTGAAGTTTCTTTTGTAGTTGTTGTTAGAGGATTAGATAATATTTTTAGTCTTCTCTTTCTCCAATCTTGCTTCATTATTTTGTTTGCCTTGTAATTCACTTCCCTGCTAATGTTAATTTGTGTATGTCTAAATGCTTATCATGTATTGAAGCTTATCTATTTTTTCTCATTTTATTTAGTCTCATGCTAGTAAAAATTACGGAAACATCATTTGTCTATTGGTATATATATATATATATATATATATATATATATATATATAATTATT
>JAKRZT010019166.1:0-20651 GCA_029582215.1 Solanum sparsipilum | reverse complement strand
TTTTATTGATCAACAAAAGTTTATCAATATCAAATTTAATATATAAATCTCTTTGAATTGATCATCGGTATTTCTTTAATTGATAATGTATTTCATATTTGAACCACTAGTATATAAGACTTGATTTGTTAAACTACTCGAGGAATATATAATTAATCAACGTATTTCATACTCTGATGAAGTATCCTTTACATGTCATCATAATTAGGAGGTGATCACTACACTTGACATTCATTCAAGATCGAACGTATATAATAATACTATCTCGCATTTCATACTCGAATGGATTATATGTTAGCTCTTCACCTCTATTACATCATGACATGAGATATTAAGTTCATGATTGAACGACGGACTGATATAATTTGTATATCACTCTATAAATATAAGTATAATTATCCCCTAATTCATATCAACGTAGTTTCATACTCTAAATATGGATTATAAATATTTTTATTATTTATTCCACGAACTCTAACTTTTTATTTATAAAATATACAAAATTATTACACTTTTTGAATAATTAATTGTAGGTGTAAAATGAAATTTAATAGTGTGCACAATAGCAATATTATGATTAATAGGAATATTTTAAACAAACCGACCTCCAAATGTCGCTTTTATTAAAAGTAATTCGATATAATAAAAAATACCGACCTCAGGAGGTCGGTATCACATTAAATTTTAAGATAAATAAAAAGTAATCATTTTAATTAAATAGTATTGACATCGGGAGGTCGGTATTTTATATCAAATTATTTTTTAACTTATATAAACCGTCATTCGGAGGACGATTTATTTAAAATTAATTGAAAATATTAATTTATTACATACTATTTAATTTTACCGACATCCGGATGTCGGTATTATAATTTTTTTGTTTTTTATTTTACACAAAACCGTCCTCCGGAAGACGATTTAAATAAAATTAAATCAAAATATTTCTCAATTTTGTTTTTTATATGGAGAAATGGGGAAAATCGCGTCTGCTAGTGCATATATTTTTAAAAAAGCGACGGACAACGTCTCTATGTCCGACGGTTTTTTTTAAAAATGTTTGACCAACATTTTGACCAAAAAACGATGGACTAAGAGACACTCTCCGTCGCTTTCTTAAAATATTTGACCAAATATTTTGACAAAGAAGCGACGGACATAAAGATGTTGTCCGTCGCTAATTTAAAAAATAATTAAACAATTAAAATTAATAAAAAGCGACCGACGGCGTGACTTTTTTTAAATTAATAAATAATTATTTTTAATAAAAAGCGACGAACTGCGTCGCTATCTATATAAAATAATTAATTATAAAAAATCCGTGAAAAAAAGCGACGGACTAAGTGATACCGTCCCTCACTTTTAAAAAAAATATTATTTTAATTAAAAAGCAACGGACAGTGTGGCTTGTGGCGTCACTTTTTGGAGCGATGTCGTCCGTCGCTTTTACTTCCCTCGTTTTTTAGCAGTTTTTTAGTAGTGTTTGTCGGCTAAGAAAAGCGCTCCATGGTTTGAAACAATCCCCTGGGGCTTGGTTTATGAAATTGAAATTTTTTTTGGTGCATCAGGGATTTCAGGGTTGTTATACTGACTCCTCCCTATTTGTTCGCAATCATGGCTCTTCTATTACCTACCTTCTCGTCTATGTGGATGATATCATTCTTACAGATAAAGATTGTTGATACTCAATTTTGGTATAACATTTTCAAAATTTGTAACTGTTAGGTTTTATTTATTTAATAGTTCAAAATACATTTTTTATAATAAGTTAATCGATAACTATCCTTATGTGTCAAAATTTAGGATTTTTTTATCAGTTAATTTTAATTACATTATTTTTTGCCACAGCCGGTTGAATACATTCAAATATTTATTTATTTTGATTAAATCATTAGTTCTATTAAATTACATTTTTTACATGTCATTGGTTACGTTTATTACAATTTTTAATAATCATTTTTTTCGTTACATTAGTTAATATTTAATTTGATATTTTGCACAATCTAAATATTCATTAAAATATGGATAAAATTTCATATACAAATATTTTATTTAACTAGCGATATCGGCCCAAGGTTTTGAGATAATGGTATCGTGGTGATTTTCAATTTTCTATTTAAACAATAGCTTAGTCATTAAGTCAAGGGTGGTGAATAATATTTTTTTTGACATTGAGAGAAACAATTTCCAAAATAGAAAAAATCCTAATTTTTTCCTCTCCCATTTTCCTCCCTTAGCCGCCACCACCCAAAACCTCAATCAATAGATCATCAATTTGGCCAGAAATGGAATTTTTCTCCAACGAGCTCAACTACTTCTTTTACAGAATCCAATCCTTGCTCGTCCTTTCTCCCTCGGCTCCACCAGAGCTAAAAAAAACCAACCATCAACCCATGGCAGAACAACCATACATAACCTACAACTGCAAACAGACCACCCAAGCTTCCATTTTTCCGGTGAAGAATCAAATCACCCTTAAACAACCCTTCTTCCTTTTACCATTTTCCAGCTAACAGAGCTTCAGCCCTTCCCGCCACCACTGTCGGAATTCTGTCCCAAGCAGCCTCCATCCTCCCCTTTCTACGCACAACCCCCATCGCAAACAACTGGAAACCGGCGAATGCCTTCCCTTTCCCTTCCCCTACTCCTTCAAACTAGTAGCTCCGGCAAACATCGATTATTGAGCATGTAGGACGAACCAGCGAGCAAAAAGCTCCCACGACCTGGCTATGGCGGACCAAGTCGATGGAACTAAACACCATTATTGCCACCTCTTCTCCATCCATGTCTGACACCACGACTAGATCCACGATTTTGACACCACTTCAACTCCAAATCCGGAGAAGAACCAACAACAACCAGCAGTGACCACCACGAAGGCAACGGTTCATGTTTTCGGCAAATCCCGGCAAGCAGCGAACTCCAGACTCCCAACTCCGGTGAGGTATTCTCAAATGCTTAGTTGATATATTTTTTGTTTGGCTTTGAATTGATTTTAGATATTACTTGTATATTGTAGTTGTATTGTTATGTTGAATTATATCTATATTTAGTTGCATTTTTTGGATTCATATTTTTTTATTAGATGTTCTGTTTGGTGCTATATTTCATTTTTTTTACCATTCTCTTTATACTATTTTTAGTGATTTTGCTAAGCTAATGTTATTAGTGTTTTTTTTATATTTTTGGATAGTCTTTTCTTTATTGTTATTATTGTTTATTCATAAAACTAGTCATACATTATTTTGGCTTTATTGGTTGTTCATTATTTTATTCAATTTTAGCTTTTCGTTGAAAATTCGTATGATGAGTTGATAGTTGTTTTATTACTTTGATATTTAGTCTAGTCTATGATTGTTAGTATTTTTATTTTATTAGTTTATGACTTTGGGGTATATTTATGTTATGACAGAAGAAGTGTTATAATTGGAAAAGTAATTTTGTTATTTCTTTGTTTTAGCTATTGTTGGTAGTTTATAGTACTATTTATTTTTGTTATTATTTCGTGTTACCCACTTGGTTATTTTGCTACTGTTTGTGCTTTACTAATTTAACCAAAAATTTATTAATAGTTTGTTGGATATTATATTCTTAAATTTGGTTTATTTTGTTTTGGTTGTATTGCTTAAGTGATTTACATATATTACATGTTAAAATTGGCCGATAAAAAATTACTGTCAATTTTCAAGGCATGTATATAAGACGGTTATTATTTGAGCTATTCATTTTATTTATATTTATTTATTACTAACACGTTTACTAAGCATCTTTACAGGTACCCCGGAGTCGCTTCCCATTGGAGTTATTCGAATGAAGTTCGAATTATATTATTTATTCATTATTTTGTATATATCGATGTTAGGCAAACTTTAGGTCGTGTCTTATATTATTGTTTTTATTTTATTACTTGTCTATATTGCATATTTATTATATTTGTATATTTGTTTTTTTATCTCATCCTCAATTTAAAAAAAAAGATGAATTCAGTCGGGACCAACAATTGTGGATTTCGAAGAATGTTTAACACCTTCCCTTTGAAATAACTTGAACCCTTACCTAGAATCTAATGGTTTCGTAGATTATTCAATTGATTTCCTAGTTTTCTTAAAATTAGGCGACGACTCCTTTGAAACTCTATTTTTCTTGAAATTCTTTTAAAATTGATTTATTTAATTATTTTTGTCAGTCACCGCGACATTTTCTTCTTATTTGAATAAAGTAGGGATGTAAACAAAGACTCTCGTTATTTGAGAGTATTAGTTATTGACCTATATATAGTAATTGCATCAGATGGAGTTTACATGAGATTAAAACTCCGTATATACTAGCAAACTAATATTCAAAAGGGTAATTCAATATATACAAATAAGACTACAAGTGTTTATCCTTAATATCCACCGTCAAGCTCAACGGTAGTGTACGGACATTGAGCTTGTCACGAAAATGAATAAAAAGAGACAAGCCAAGTGCCTTTGTGAAAATATCTGCATATTGATCTTGAGTCAGAACATAACAGACACACAATAGGCCTCGCTCAACTTTCTCACGAACAACGGTAATAACTCGAATTAGTGGCGCCTGAGTCAAGGCACCAAGAAGGGTCTAAGACAGTCGAGGAGGAGGTAGCAACATTCACTTGAGAGCGAGGCGTAATAGTAGGAGGGTACTGATCTTTGTATTGGTTGTAGCAATTTTTTGCCACATGACCAAGTTTCTCATAGATTTGACAAATAGGGCGATTTGATGGTCGTCTATTGTCATTGCGTTTGAGATTGCGTTGTTGGAATTGGTTTGTTGTTGGACTGGAGTTGTAAGAAGGTCCAGGCTGAAATCCTTGACGACTGGCAATATTAGCTGAGAGAGTGACATGGGCAGATTCATCTGCAAGTTTTTGTACTTCTTGTAGGAGAAGGCCAAAAAGTTCCTCGCAAGTGACAGGAGGAGTGCGAAGGTTGATGGTTGTGCGGAAAGGGCCATAAGCTGGATCAAGTCCATATAATATATAAGTCACCAATTCTGAATTGCTGACAGGTTGAAGGGCCATAGCAAGATTGTTGGGAATTGTACGTTGGCGTTGGACGTACTCCACGATGGAAAGACTACCCTTGGTCAGTGTTTGTAGTTGGAGACACAAAGTCATCACCCGAGCAACATATTGAGTTTGAAAGCTATGATGAAGGCTAGTCCGGGCTTCAGCCATGGTTCGACACTGGATAATGTGTCCAAGGATGGAAGGATCAATATTTGTTTTGATCCAAAGGAAGATAACTCTGTCATGGGATTTCCTAGTGTCATATTCTGGATTGGGAATATGAGTTTGATTTGTAGAGGAGCTATCGGTTGAAGACGACACAACCGTGGGTGTTGGCACTCGGGTAGAGTCATGGTATTTCTCCCAGTTAAACACCTCTAGGACAGATCTGATTGTGGTTTCCCATAGTAGATAATTATCTTGATTAAGTGTGAAATTGAGAGGAGGTAAGGAAACTTTGTTGTTTGATCCTCCTGATAGTGCCATAAGTAGATTGTTGGTTGAAGAAGATTGATTTCCAAAGGTTGTTTAAGGAGCCATCGGGATGGAAAAAAAGAGAGCAAGAATCACACACTGCTCTGATACCAAGTTAAAGAAGGAGACTTCGATAAAGACTATATAGTAATTACATCAGATGGAGTTTACATTTACATGAGATAAAAACTCCTTAATACTAGCAAACAAATAGTCAAAAGGATGATTCAATATATACTAATAAGACTACAAGTATTTATCCTTAATACTCATTTTGGTTAGAGTGTAGATCACATGAATGCTCACTCACTTGCATCTCTAACCATCAATAAAGATTATTTGATACACATTTATTCTGATTAGGAAAAGATCATTATTCTTTACTAGTTGATTCTTTCTTTATTAACTATTATGATTAGGAGAAGATCATTCATTGTTCTTTATTAGCAGGTTTAATCATGTATACACACATATTCATATGATATAATGATCACTTTCGACTTTCGATTTAACCTTTTGTATGGTCACTCAACTAATGATAGTTCACTTCTTTTCTTTTATTTTTGGTTATAATGATAGTTCACTTAGAAAGTCATTTTTCTTTGTTTTATAACTCAGAAGTCACTCAACTAAACATTTTATATAATTTTTCAATCTAACAGCAAAAGCTATATAAAGCTAAAGATAAAATGAGACAAGTGTTTTTATATTGGTCCGGATTAGGGTATATGAAGTCTTTAACTTAGGATTTAGTTTCATATTTTATTTCTGACACTCTCAAACTTTCGGTTAATATGTGTTGTTTTTTAGCAAGATACAATTTATCAACTCATTGCATGGTTTATTTGGTTTGTCACCATATTTCTAAGTGATTTTCAATTATTTATCTTTTGTGTCAAATCTTAACAGTTAATCAATAATGATCAATAACCAATAAAACGATAGCTAATAAGTCCATATCTTAATGGTTCTTAACGGTTTAGGATGTGTACAAATCGATAACCAATTGCTTGACCGATAAACTTCAAAACCGATCCGACTCGACCGATACGCAGCGCTAGTCCGGATGAGTGAGAATATAACAAGCAAAGGCTCATTTAAGTCACTATTTAGTAGATGAGAGGGAGTTACTTGGATGCTTAGCACCCCTCACTTCCAACCTGAAGGTTTCAAGTTCGAGTCATCAAGGGAACAAAAGGGGTGGAAGCTCATAGGGAAGGTAAAAGAAAAAAAAATGCAGAGCTTAACAAACTGATGAATACTCTTCATTGCATAGCTCAGGGGCTCGTATTTACCCAAAACAGTAGCAGTTGATGATATCAGTACAAATAATATTGGTATACCGGACCCATCTACCATCTTGCGCAGGCGTATTAGTCATATCTTTTAATTGATCATCCATATCTTAATATCTTTATCTTGTGTTTATTCTGACTAGGAGAAGATCATTATTCTTTACTTGCAGGATTTATGAACAACTAGAGGAAACTGAAAAAGTGGCAAGTAGATGGCTCAAGAGTGTCTCGTGGTGATAGGTGCTATACAACTTCTGAAGGGCAGTCATTTTAGATAGTTCCATAATTGATGAACTGGAAAATGCTAGATATCGACTAAAATGTGTGTCTCGATTTCTCGTGAAACTGGAGGAGGTTAGCCCTGACAGCACAATATCTACACAACTAGGGGCCTTATTTCAACAAGCTCATGATGGCTTTTCTTAGATATGTAATCACACGAATAAAAGTTACACCATCACAATGACAAAGGTGCTGAAAATAATTAAACTGGAAAACATTACTGAGCGACTCACAGCAGCTTCAAATCCATCAGGAATGATATTAGAGGTGCTGAAAATACTTAAACCCGAGAATATTGCTGAAAGAATCAAAGCTTCAAAGCCATCAACATCATCTAGCTGAATCACTACTATGGAGATGGTGAGGTTTGTTAATTTTTTGCTTGATTATGTACGGGATTGTACCCCTGTGTCCAGGGGCCGACCCACGTGGGTTCAGGGGTTCACCCGAACCCCCTTGACAAAAAATTACACGGTATATATAAGGTAAATTTTTTGTATTTATGCGGATATATATATTTTGAACCCCCTTAAAGACAGAGAAATTGACAGCCAAGCGGCAGGTCCCCCCAAAATTAAGCTTCACATGAAGGGTTTGAATCTCTATATTAATGTTTTAGTTTTTTCTTTCTTAGTTTCAGATTTTTTTAAAATTTTTATTTTCAGTTCCGTTTTTCACTTTTTTTATAGTTTTTTTTTATTTATAAAAAATGCTAAAAGTGAAGTTTTAAACCCAAAAAAGTTCAAGAGTTCGCCACTAAAACTATACACTACTACTTCCTTGAAATTTTGTTTTGTTAGCTTATTTACACGTTTATACTTTTTTTTTTTGAACCCTCTGAACAAAAATCCTGGGTCCGCCACTGCCTGTGTCATCTCTGTTTTTCAAGAAGCTGTGACATCTACAAGCCATCTTCATATTGTGAATAGCAACAAAATTAAGAAGGACAATCTAGTTCTTCAGTTTTTAACTGTGGCTTTCAAGATTATCGAATCCGGGAGAAGCTTGATGAAACTACTGAAACAGAAAGACATTTTGGAAGCTCACATTAGAAGTGCTCATTAAGAGCTTATTTATCTTAGAGCTCTTCTCATTGATGTTCTCAGGCTACACACAGTGCTTAATAATAAGCTGCATGATGTCTTAATGCATGCAAAAGTGACTGCCAACAAGATAGACAAGTCAGTGCTTATTGTTATGGAAATTTCATCGAGGAAATTGGGCTTTTATTATCTGAGATTGAGTCGGTCAGAAAAGTATGCTTTTGATCAATTTCTTAATGCATCATCTCCTTACATCATGTGATATTGCACACGACCTAGATTGTTTTACGTTTACCAGACTTTACTTAGATGAACCAGGTTGCCTAACGTGTTTCAAAGACAATGTAAAGACAGTAAAGTAAGAACACAATATTTTACGTGGAAACACCCGGCTCAAAAGGTGTAAAAACCATGACCTCTTCCTCAACAGGATTTACCCCAACTTCACTAAATAACTACGAGCCTCAACCAACAAACAAGATTACAATAGTTTATCTAACCTAAAGATCAACTACGTAATCTCAATTCTACCACACACCTCCAAGGTATGTGTTCCCAGTGTCTTCAAGTTGCCCTCAACTTGAAGACTAAAATCCTAATATCAGTTTATAAATTACTGATCTAGAAAATATAAAAATCACAAATACTAAGAAAACTTCCTAGATCTGTTCTTCAGTGTTCTTTGATCAGCAGCACTTCGGAAATCAATCTCTTAATTGTTTTGCTCTGTGAGTGCGTAATTATCCTGAACGCCTATTCTCCTATTTATGCTTTTGTTTCCTGAAGTCTTCTACTCCTTCAATGACTCCTCATTCGTTCACTTGATTTCATTTAGAGTTCTTCTTATACTGAGACTCCTTTATTAATTAGAAGTCCTTCTTGAAACAGTTTCTCATCAACCCAATTTGCCAACGTATTCCTTGCATTTTGTCATGTACAAAATAATACTTATCCCAACAAATTCCCCCTTTTTGATGATGACAAACTCATGACCTGGATTGCAGTCTTCTTAGCTTGCTATTTTGACCTGAAACATTTAAGCATGGAACACTTGTGCAAAACAGATTAGTTTTGGGTAATAAATAATGCACTCCCTGCTTATCTTCCCCCTTTTGGCATCATCGAAAACGGTTTCAAGAGAGCGAATAAAGAGAGAAGAGTATGAGGATAACATCCAATTTGCACCTTTATAAATGGTCATCAAAATCATAACAAGATCAGCTAAGAGCAGTGATTAACATAGACCATATTACTAAAAACGGAATTAGTGTACGAAGATACAAAACAGACTATAGAACACAATCAAAAGCGATAAAATGTCTTTAAAAGAGAGCACACAGATAGACAAAAACACAAAAATTGCCTAGTGGATTAGGGAGTCCAAAGAGAAGGCAGAGATCAAGGGGCTAAGGTTAGAGCTTGAGTTGTCAACAATTGAGTCAGGTGGCACACAATAGCTATATTTGCAAATCTTTCCTGAGCAAGCTCATTTTGAAGCGCCACTACTCGAGCTTCCCAAATTGCCTTGTCCTGTTAATGATCAGTCGCCATAACAGCTAGTTCTTGTTCCTTCTCAGCAAGCTGATTCGCCAAGCGCTGAAGAGGTGTGTCAAGACGCCTCATAGAGGTTGGGAGAGCCATGGGATTCACTCGACCATCCACGTCCTTAACAGTTTGAGAGTACCATATCGGAACAGGCACATCAAAAGCCTCAAACATGGAAGCCATCCAGAATCCATATGGAAGTGTATGCCCATTTTTGTCCTGATTGAGAACCTTGTGCATATGTTGGATGATCAGTGAAGGCAAGTTTATAGGAACCGCTGTATCCAGTAACTCCATGATGGTTAGGTCAAGAAAGTTCGCCTGTGTACGCCTTTGTTTCCTCTGTAGGATTATCATGTGTACCACATCAAAGTATAATTTGTGTAAAGGAGACATCTCCTTCTTTCCAACACTGCGATTATGGTTGAGATTAGGCTTAGAAGAGAATTTGCGACAAATAGCTAAAGCAGAGGACTGATTTGGCAAAATTGGCAACTCATTTTTAACATAATGATTCCATCCCTCAGAAGGAATGCCCAGTATTTGAGCAACATTAGCCTGACTAAGTGAAGAGGTGTATTCCTCACAGTAGAAGTGAAGGATAGTCCATCACTTTTTCCATTGACGTAAAATTTAGTGACTTCTTGCTTGGCTAATTTACGTTGCCTATCACCTTGAAGAAAGATAGCCGACCACCCTTGGGCCTCTAATTTTGTGAGTAGTGCAACCATCTCAGGACCTCCAAAACCGGGGACAACCCGACCCCTAAGAACTGATTGTTGACGAAAGTGAATAATACGGTCAAGCTGGGAAGACGAGGTGGAAGAGTAGGAGTGGGTTAGATTTTCAGCCTCTAAATCTGACATGGAACGGGAACAAAAAACAGGGGAAGCAACTCGTTTCTTTTTGGATTTGGATCGGGATGCAAGTATGGGAGAGGCCTTAGAAAGGGAAGATTTCTTGGATGTGGTGGTGGTTTTAGAGCTTGAGGGCTTCGAAGCAGCGTGCTTGCTATGCTTATCCCTACGATTTACTGGATCATCATCAGAAAGATCAATGGTAGGGTTTTCGAGTGGAGGGCGAGCAGAAGAACGAGTTCTTTTTCGAGCTGCCAAGGAGGATAGCAACTCAGCCTCAATTTGACGACGTTTTAGTCTAGTTTGAGGGACCTTGACAATGGAAGGATTGGGGATATCTGTGGGTAAAGAGGGTGCAGACCTAGGGTTTGAGACAGATTTGAGACGACGCTTATTCTTTTTGCGAACAAGTTCAGCCAAAGGAATTTCATCACTATCATCAGCATTTAAAGGAACATGAGCAACATCACGGGGCATCGTAAAAGAGTCAGTTGACATAGGGAGAAAGGGATTTTGACTTACAGAGCTCCAACTTGCGGACCCACCTAGAGTCACCCGAAAGGATGTATGTGCTTCATCTTCCCCCTCACTTGATGCATTAGGAAGAGGAACCAAAGGAAGATCTTGAAAATGAACATCTTTATCTGGTGAAAGAGACGAAGAAGCATTGATCGACATTATGTGAGCGAGTCCATCCACGAAAACCCAAAAGACAACAGGAGAAGATTTGGTTCGTACTATAGCAAGAGAAGTATCATATGAAGGCAAGATTTCACTTTCATCAGGGCTTTTTAAGGAAGACGCCATAGTTAGGATTCAAGCTTTGATGAACAAAAAGAGTAGTTGGGGTTTGGAGAAGAAGCTTGTGGAAGATAGATGGTGAAAAGAAGATTGATGTGATGGTGACAGGTTTTTGAAAGAAAAGAGGGAAGGCAGACAAAGAGTCTTGGGTTTTGGCGGTTAGTTTCAATGAGAGAGAGAAAAATAAAGAGGCATATTATTTATGTGTATCAGCATGTGTGACTCAAAAAAAACTTTTATACCTGAGGTGTGCTCCAAGAGATGCCAAGTTACTTTGTACCTATTTTCACAGCTTAGAGCAACAAAGATTTATCAGAATATGCAAAAAAAACTGATAAGCACGATATTGATATACAAGTTAGTGTATTTAATAGATTAGATAATATATCACTGCATATCTAAGCCCACTTAGTCATTCATATAGCTACAAGTTTCTAACCAATCATTGAGGGAGGGAATTTATGCAATCTTAATCATCCCCAAGTCTAGCCTATTTTTCTCAAAATGTTCTCTACTCAATGCTTTGGTAAAAATATCAGCTATTTGTTCCTTAGTGGAACAAAACATAATTGATATGTGACCTTTCTCTACATTATCTCTTAAAAAATGGTGTCTTATATCAATGCGTTTTGTACTCTTATGTTGCACAGGATTTTTTGCTATATTAATAGCGCTAGTATTATCACACAAGATAGGAACTCTACCAACATTCATACCAAAATCCAGCAATTGTTGTTTAATCCATAGCAATTATGCACAACAAGATCCAGCTGCCACGTATTCAGCCTCAACAATTGATAAGGCCACAGAGTTTTGTTTCTTGGTGGACCAGGATATCAAACATGTTCCAAGGAAGTGAGCCATACATGTGGTGCTCTTCCTGTCAACCAAGTATCCAGGTTAATCAGCATCCGCATAACCAACCAAGTTGAAATTGCTTCCTTTTGAATACTAGAGTCCCAAATCAGTAGTTCCTTTGAGATACTTGAAAATTCTTTTAACAGATTTAAGATGAGATCTTTTGGGATTTTCTTGAAATCTGGCACAAAGTCCAACACTAAAAACGATATCAGGTCTACTTGCAGTTAGATACAAGAGAGATATGATCATTCTCCTGAACATCTTTTGATCAACAGATGCGCCTGATTCATCCATATCTAGCTTAGTGGCTGTAGAAATAGGAGTATCAATTTCCTTAGCTTCATTCATGGTGAATCTTTTCAGCAGCTCCTTCACATACTTTTGTTGATGAATCAAGGTACATGTGGGTGTTTGTTTGATTTGTAAACCAAGATAGAAACTTAGCTCACCCATCATACTCATTTCAAATTCTCCACGCATAAGTTCAACAAACTCTTGAGTCATAAGACTATTTGTAGATCCAAAGATTATGTCATCCACATAAACCTGCACAATCAACAAATCTTTTCCATTTGTTTTAAGAAAAAGAGTATTGTCGATTTTACCTCTTGAGTGTCCATAGTCTAAAAGAAACTTGGATAGCCTCTCATACCATGCCCTTGGAGCTTGCTTCAACCCATACAGAGCTTTGTCTAGCTTGTAGACATGTTCAGGAAACTCTAGATTTTCGAAACCAAGTGGATGTTTACATATACTTCTTCTTTCAAGTATTCATTCAGAAATGCACTCTTTACATCCATTTGATAGAGAGTAAATTCTTTAAAAACAACAAATGCAATAAGTAGTCGAATAGCTTCGTCTTGCCACAGGAGAAAAAGTCTCATCATAACTGATTCCTTCTTCCTGATTATATCCCTGAACCACCAGCCTCGCCTTGTTTCTTGTGACTTTTCCATTCTCATCCAGCTCGTTCCTATAAACCCATTTTGTTCTAATTATTGTTCTCCCTTCAGGTGGTGGAACAAGATGCCATACCTTACTTCTTTCGAATTGGTTAAGCTCCTCTTGCATTGCTTGAATCCAATCCTCATCAAGAAGAGCATCTGTCACCCTTTTTGGTTCCACCATAGACACGAATGCTTGAAAAACACATAGATTCTTCAAGCCTGGCCTGGTGGTGATTCCAAAAGTCAAGTCTGTAAGAACATTATCAATGGGATGTGATCCTTGATCCTTGTAGCTTTTTACAGTCAACCCTGGAGGGGTTTTAGTATTATCTGCAGTATTTTGTTCTTTAAAGTGACCAGTGTCTTGACTTATTGTTCCCCCTGACTGTATGCTTGTTGATTGTTTGACAGAGGGAGCAGGTTGCTCAACTTGTTCCTGACTGTGTTCCTCAATTTCATTGTCACCCTGCATGTTAGTCTCAAACATAGAACAATTTTCATCAAAGACAACATGCACACTTTTTTCAACGCATTTTGCTCTTTTATTCAATACCTTATATGCTTTACTATGTGGTGAATACCCTAAGAAGATTCCCTCATCACTTCTTGCATCGAACTTACCAAGGTTATTTTTACCATTATTATGAACATAACATCTGCAACCAAAAGTCCTAAGGTGAGAGATATTCGGTTTTCTACCTTTGAGTAATTCATAGGGAGTCTTCTCTAAGATGGGACGTGTCATGCACCTATTTATAATGTAACATGCAGTACTGATGGCTTCAGCCCATAAATTTTTTTCAAGATTATTAGCAATCATCATTGTTCTGGCCATGTCTTCTAAAGTCCTATTTTTCCTTTCAACTACTTCATTTTGTTGAGGAGTTCTAGGAGCAGAGAAATTATGATCTATACCATGTGATGAACATAATTCTAGGAATTTTGCATTTTCAAATTCTATTCCATGATCAGATCTCATGGAAATCAAGGATAGTCCTAGAGTTTTCTCTATTTTCTTGATAAAAATAGAAAAAGTCTCAAAGGACTCTTCTTTAGAAGCTAAGAATAATGTCCAAGTAAATCTAGAAAAATCATCTACAATGACAAAGACATACCTCTTACCCTCATCTGCTTCTTACTCTCATAGGTCCACATAGGTCCATATGAATCAGTTCAAGGCATTTGGTTGTACTTACCTAATTCTTTGGTGTGAATGATGATCTCACTTGCTTCCCCCTTACATATGCACCACACACGCTATCATTTTTTAATTTTATTTTAGGTAAGCCTATAACCATATCCTCTTCTAACAATTTGTTTATTTGTTTCAAGCTTGCATGCCCAAGTCTTTTGTGCCATAGTAAGGGATCATTAGCAATTGCACTGAGGCACTTCAAAGTAGTGCTAGGCATTCCCATGATATCGGCTTTGTACACATTTTTGTGTCTTTTGGCAGTTAAGATAACCTCTTTTCTGTCTAGCTTCTCAACCCTGCAACCTTCAGAAGTGAAAATTACTTTATTACCTTTGTCACACAGTTGAGAGATGCTAATAAGATTATGCTTTAACCCATCCACATGATATACTTCCTCTAATGCTTTGGATTCAGTCTTCCCAATCTTTCCAACTCCTACAATTGTCCCTTTCTTTCCATCTCCAAATGAAACATTTCCCCCTTTAAATGCAGTGAGTGAAAGGAATTTATGTTTGTCTCCGGTCATATGCTTTGAACAAGCACTATCCATGTACCAGTGCTTGCTTCCTTTCACTTTTACCTGCAAACATTTGAAAGTTAGTTTTACGAACCCAGACAAGCTTGGGTCCTTTTCGATAATAGAAGGGGTGAATAAGATTTCGTTTTGCCCATTTTGGCAGCCAATTGTTGTTTCTAGTTCTCTGGTTGGTTTTAACATTATTTGTTTCTACTCCAACATTTTTGTTTCTATAATTTCTAGCCACAGAACATTCAGTAGTTGGGTGCCCAAGTTTGCCACAAAAATAGCACAAGTCAGTTGCAACAGCCTTGTCATTATGAAAACCAATGCCCTGCTTTCTCATTATTGTGATTTCTTTCACTCAATTGATTTACAATTCTAGATGAGTGAGTCCATCTGTTTGCCCTCTCAAGCTTTACTTTTATCTGAGAGATTTCTATATTTAATTTCCTTACTTTTTCTTTTTCAAAAAAATAATCATTTTTTCATTTTTTTCAACTCTTTTTCCAGGTATTCTTTAGTTTCACTCATTATTCCTTTTCCTTTTTCAGTAACTGTCATCCTTAAGATTTCAGATTTTAGATCTAGGTTGGATGACTCAAGTTTTTCAACATGTTTCTTTAGACAACTGTTTTGTTTATCAGTTATAATTTTGTCATCATTGAGTTCCATGTACTAAAAATTTTTATCTGCAAAGGCTTTAAACAACTAATCTCTTTCACATGTTAATTCTTTAAGGTCATAAATTAACCCATTCAACAATCCGATTAATTTATTTTTTGAAAATAAATGTAGTTTTTCTTTAAGATCAATGATACTAACCTCAGAGTTTTCATCATCTTCAGCGTCTGAATCTCCTAGAGCCATGAGTGTTGTTTCATCTATTTCTTCATCATCAAATTCTCCATTTCCTAAACCCCAAGCATCTACCATTGAATATCCCTCCTTTTTCTTTGAATTCCTTTCCTTTTCTATTCTTTCTTTCCTCCAGTTAGCTTCCCATTGTGGGCAGTCCTTAACATGATGATCAGTTTTTCCACACTTGTAGCATCCATTTTGAGATTTATCATTTATCCACCTTTTTTGATCTATTTCCTTCTTTTCATTTTCTTTACCTTTTCTGAGATACTTCCTAAAGCCTCTTTCCAGGAATGCCATTTGGTCCTCATCGTACTCAAAATCTTCTCCATCAGAAACTTGCAGGGCTAGTGTTTTTTCGCTAAGCGTCTTCTCCTTCTTTAACTCATCAATGTTCATCTCATAAGTTCTGAGATTTCCCACAAGTTCATCAAGTTTCATGATGGAGTTGTCTTTAGCTTCTCTTATGGCAGTTACTTTTACATCCCATTTGTTTTTACGAAGAATCCTTAGCACCTTGTCAACCTGTTCTTCAGTAGTGAGAACTTTTCCTAGTGATGACAATTCATTCATCAACTTAGTGAGTCTAGTAATCATTTCTAATAGAGGCTCACCTTCCTTCATCTTGAATGTTTCATATTCAGTAAATAGCATAGCTACTCTGAATTGATAATGCACACAACCTAGATTGTTTACGTTTACCAGACTTTACTTAGATGAACCAGGTTGCCTAACGTGTTTCAAAGACAATGTAAAGACAGTAAAGTAAGAACACTATATTTTACGTAGAAACACCCGGCTCAAAAGGTGTAAAAACCATGACCTCTTCCTCAACAGGATTTACCCCAACTTCACTAATAACTAAGAGCCTCAACCAACAAACAAGATTACAATAGTTTATCTAGCCTAAAGATCAACTACTTAATCTCAATTCTACCACACACCTCTAAGGTATGTGTTCCTAGTGTCTTCGAGTTGCCCTCAACTTGAAGACTAAAATCCTAATATCAGTTTATAAATTACTGATCTAGAAAATATAAAAATCACAAATACTAAGAAAACTTCCTAGATCTGTTCTTCACTGTTCTTTGATCAGCAGCACTTCGGAAATGAATCTCTCAATTATTTTGCTCTGTGAGTGTGTAATTATTCTGAATGCCTCTTTTCCTATTTATGCATTTGTTTCCTGAAGTCGTGTACTCCTTCAGTGACTCCTCATTCGTTCAACCACTTGATTTCATTTAGAGTTCTTCTTATACTGAGACTCCTTTATTAATTAGAAGTCCTTCTTGAAACAGTTTCTCATCAACCCAATTTGCCAGCGTGTTCCTTGCATTTTGTCATGATTCAAAATAATACTTATCCCAACAGCATGAAAGATGGAGAAGGACTTATTAGTTTCTTTTTTACTCAATTTTGATGCTTGTTGAATTCCTTTTCTGAAGAAACAGATCCCAGTAATCAAAGAGAAACTAGTTTCTTTGGGCTCTTTATTGTACAACATTGCAATATGTATCAAGAACTCAAAGACTTTGTGAAACGTGTTCAAGATATAAAGTTTGTATGTCTTTTCCCCATCAGAGATTCTACACCTTTTGGTGTCACCGGCTACATCTCTACGATGTCAAGCAATTGCTTAAGTTTGTTTAGGAAGAGGTCAAAATGATTGGTCTCAAAGTTCCAGATTCTTCAAGTTATAGGATAAATGAACTAGGATTTCTCGATTGCTTCCTGGGAAAATTGGATGAGATGTTAAGTTCTAAGCTCGAGTCAGTCATTGACTTAAAACCTCAAATTGGGTCATTGATGGAGCGCTTATTGTGTCTAACAACGTTGACTGATCATTTCCCAGAAATCTACAATGAGCATGATGAAGTTTATAGTCTTATAACAAAATTTACTGCAATGTCATACAAGGCAGAGTATGTCATGGACTCGTGCTTGACCACTCGGGTACAAAGTTTTTTGGATTTCTGAAGCTATTGAGAATATTGAACTTCTAAATGAAACACGTGAAAGAAAAAAGATAGATGTGGCAGTTCTCAAAGTTAGAAAGACGTCAACTTATCTTGTGCCGTCTTTCTCAGCTAATACTCCAGGATCAAATGAAGAAATGGAGAGTTTCCAGGAGGCTATGGACCAAATGAAGAAGCGGCTACTTGGAGGTTCGCGTCAGCTAGATGTCATCTCATTGGTTGGCATGCCGGGAATTGGTAAGACTACTCTTGCCGACAAGATTTACAATGATCCAGTAATCACCTCTCACTTTGATGTCCGCGTGACTCAAGTATATACATTTAGATATTTGTATCTTGCCATTTTGAATGCCGTGCTTGAGCCTATTGATCGCAATGAAAAAGAAGATGGTGAATTAGCTGATGAGTTGTGTTGACCAAGAGATTCTTAATTCTCATTGACGATGTGTGGGATGATAAAGTTTATGACAATCTACATACATGCTTCAAAGATGCTTGGAATGGGAGTAGAATTATTCTAACAACACGTTTGAGTAGCGTTGCCAATTATGCTAAATCTGAAAGTGAACCTCACCATCTTCGCTTGTTCAGAGATGATGAGAGTTGGACATTATTACAGCAAGAGTTGTTTCAAGGGTTTCGAATAGCAAAAAAAATGTGGAGGGTTTCCTCTCTTCATTGTATTAGTTGTTGGTGTTCTCAAAGAGAAAAAGATAAAACCTGAATTGTGGAAGGAAATAGAAGAAACAAATGTGAATATATATGAATCATTTAAAATAGTAACGTTAATTAAAAGTCCTATTTATTTATGTAAGTATAAAATTTATTAGAAATTCGGCTATTGCACATTAATTCTTTAGTTATAACATTATAAATTCTCTTACTTATTACTAACTAGTGAACTTATCCGCGCTTCGCACAGAGAAATAAACTATATCACCCGTCTTTTTTCTGAAATAATTTTTACTTCATTTAAAAATTAGTTTTGACTATGAAAAAATCAAATTACACCTCCATGTTTAGAATTTCAAATAAAATGTTATTTTGTCTTATTTGTTAAAAAAAATATAACAAAACACAACTCTGATTTTAAAAATTTCCAGTAAAATGAAAAAAAAAAATTCTAATTATATATGGCCAAATGCTCACCAAATTCATGATTTATTTTTCGTTCTTTGTAATACTCAAATATTAAAATCATCAAAAAATATAATCAATTTTATTTTCAATATTTCTTTCAAACGTATAATTTAAATAGAAGAAATTATAATATACATAAAAGTCTTTTTTTCAAAACTTAAGTTTTTAAATTCTAAACCAAAAGTTACATAAAACATTATCTATATTTTGTTTTAAGTAAATATGAAAAAATATGTATAAAAATAGCTTGTTAGCAGACCTTTGACTATATATTTCTTCACTAAGTTATCTATTTATTTAATTAGTCTTTGCTACTCAAGAAATAATTAAATGAAAACATGATATCAGGAAATTTCTTTAAAAACACATCTCATTGTATATTCACAATTAATATAGGTTAGAATATAAACACAAAGTTAAGTTCCATCCGTTTTTCTACTAAATAAAATAATGTTGATTTTCATTTGGTGAGTAGGTATAAATATAATGGTATTCAATTTTTTTTAATCAAGTTAAGTTTTTTTAAGTTTTCAAAATTCTTAAATGCATAAAGTAATACTAGAAAGAAAATAATATGTTCAGTCTATTTGAGAATTTATAGAAAAGGTTAATGGGCAAGATATATTTAACGCTTAATTTTTTCCTTCCAAAGACAATAGAAACATTAAATATCTTAATGAATATAGAGCAATGAAAAAACATTTAAGTCTTACAAAATATAACTATTCTAACAATTCCTATAATCATACTTAAATACCATGAAGGCATGAACTAAGGAAATTCATTTGCATGAAATTCTATATCTTCTTCTTTTTTCTCTCAATTGAATTTTATATCAAACTATGATTCTTTTAGATATTTAATTAGTTGAAATGTGAGCGTCATATATTTGTGGTGATTTTTTCTTTTTCTTGTGTATATATTTTTTTTTATTTCTAATAATTAATTTTCTTAAGCACTATTAGTCTTTCAGTGAAATGTACTATATTGAATTAAGGAAATTATTTGCAGGCAAACGATAAATTTATAGGTAGATATTTCTAGTATTTTTCTTTTGGATATTTTTTGTGATTATATCATCTAATTTTTAAGAATTTAATTGAGAATTTTCATTCATTAAAATATATATATAAATTAAATTACTTCTACAATTATATATTATAATAAAGCTAAAAATGCATAACAACTTAATTTCCCTTTGTGTCACTACATGATATTTTGATTTATACTATACTAAAGCAAAAAATGTATAACAACTTAACTTCTTTTTGTGTCATTGTATGATATTTTTTATTTATTCGAAGAATTTATTCCTTAGAACGAATATGATATACGTCAAACCTCAATGTCTGATTATTATACAAAGAGAGATCAATGAATATTGGAATGAAATTAATCTAAAAATAAATATTATGAATAAAATATATAAAGAAGACAAAATATATCAAAAGATGTGAAGGTAGGAATACAAGTATCTTAAGATAGGCATATAAGTATCAATACATTTATTTTTGTGAAGATAAATACAATTAGATTTAACATTTTAACTTTTCAAGAATGAAAAGATGTAGTAAAATAAAACTAAAAAGAGTAATAATATAAGTGAGAAAATAGATAAGAAATGTAGAGAGACAAGAGAGAATTTTCTTGTTCTTCCAAGTATATTCAAGTGTTTTCTAAATCTTCAAGTGCATAACACTTCCTCAAGACCTCTATTTATATTGTTATAAGAGGCATACAAAAAGATAGCAATAAACATGATATTAATTATTGAGAATGTGGGGAAGATTAAAGGGTGTGGAAGATAAATGAGGAGATGGTGGAGGTG
>JAKRZT010019165.1:0-21584 GCA_029582215.1 Solanum sparsipilum | reverse complement strand
GAGACGTCGGTCTATATAAGCTATATCAAGATAAGTCCCACCTCTTGTAAAAACACATGCATTTTGTCAGATACCATACTAGACAAAGATGTCACAAAAAATATCTTTGTTTTGCAGTCTTAACAACCCTCCACATACACCACACAAATTTCTCTTTTCTAATATTACTAAAAACAAAAGGTTGGATATCTATTTCGTCCTTCAGTCATGCATTATTTTTTAAAAATAGTTTGGCAAAAATAAATAAATAAATATATATATATATATATATATATATACTTATATATATATATATACTACCTTAAAAGCATGAACTCCCAAACATGAATGTTGAATTACTATAATACCCTGAATTAAAAATACTCAATTTATTTAATTTAATTATATTTTATTAAAAGTAGATACCTTTTTTACACTAAACGATTGTGACTTTTCTGATAAGTTGTTACTTTTCCAAAGGATTGTGACTTTTTCAAAGGGTTGTGACTTTACAAAAGAGTTGTGCCTTATCTGATGAGTTGTGACTATTTCGAAGGGTTATGACTTTTTCGATGAACAATGACTTTTTTGATAAGGTACAATAAGTACCTATTCATAGTACTATTTGTTAACTATAAATAGAGGGGTTTCCTCTCACTTTTAAACTACGATTTTTTAAGGTTTTCTACTCTTCTTCTTCTTAAAATATCCAAGTGTTATTTGCAACAGTTGGTTAAGTTCAAAATTCTATGAAATTGGAGGTACCACATAAGAAAGAGTTGGTGAACAAATTGTAACAAATCATTCATCAATTCACAATTATATTTTCCTCTTACGATTTTCATCACACAAATACTTCAATATTATTTATATCATTTTAGAAAATTAATAGCCTTTTAATTAACCTACATACACTACTAAAAAACTGCCAAAAAGCGACGGACAAAGGCGCTTTTCCAAAAGCAACGGACTGCGTCACATTTTTTTTTTTTTTAAATATTTTTTTTAATAATGCCGCGCTGTCCGTCGCTTTTTAAAATTTTTACTTTTTTTTAATTTATAAAAAGCGACGAAGTTCCGCCACTGCATGATACACCTGTAAGCATTCCACCTTGTGATTATCAAGCTCAATTCAAATGTTTATCAAAATAGTAAGAGTTATAATATTATGTAGAAATATTGAAACTTAGGATAAATGAAAAGAGAATAGATTTGTGTTCATGAATTGATGTGTTATTCATAATTTTAATTTAATATGCCATATTCCTAAAGCTGGAAATTAATTCATCATGAACATGTTCAATGTTTGTTGATTAATTACTTTTCAAGATTAAGATTTTTTCCACAATTTTGGAACTGGAAGTGGTAAAGTAGAGAGTTAATTTGGAGATAAGCTAGTAAGGTATATATGAGCCGCGACATAATGCTTCGTTGTCGCACCACAAGTTGATAACAAAAAGAGATATGTCACGACTCACGAGACATTTAGGAGGAAACTATGCAAGTTTTTCTGAATCAATGTAACGTTAAGTTTACTTTCATCATTTGGAATCACTGAAGCTGCATACGACTAAAAATGAGTGTTGGTGTTTGAATGTTGAGCGGATTCCATTTGGCCCAATCCTGTCTAGTATTTACTGGAACCAATTATAAGAGCAGCTCAGCTGATACCACTTACCCATAGTGACATCAAACTTCCATCTTGGATAATAATTCTCCTCATCTCGACTGCTATTAAGAATATGTTTACTTGCAATTGAGTTTCGCATATGCATTGAATTCAAAACGATACTCCTGTAGTAATTTAAAACGAAACGCCCAGTTGGTTCATTTCCAATGTTGAAGCATAACAGCAAACTTTCATATATAGAGGCAGTGCACTGAGAGGATGTCTGATATTTTAGTTCAGAAACTCAAAATTACACTTCATACCATACATATATAGAGGCAGTGACACGGTTTGAATGTGGGATTATACAACAATGAAGAACTTGTGTAAACGAGACAAATTATCTTTGAATATGTATATATAGTAGATGATGAAAATTATGTTTCCGATCCGCCACTGATTGGTACTGGTTATATGCTATTGTCAGTTCCAAGGGTTTGCTTTTGAGAAATGATGTGGAACAAGTTAATGTGGAATGATGTTTTGCTCATATTGCACATCCTACTTTTACTTTCTTAACTATTTATCGATTGATTGAGCATTGTGCTCCTCTGTAAATAGCCACAGTGATATCTTAGAATTATATACTCAAAATAACAGTAACAGTATAGCTTAGAATGTTCCGACTATCAGGCACTGTTTTATTTTCTGATAAGATTGTTGGGTTTTAAAAGTGTGAACAGGAAATGAAGGGTTGTGACCTTTATGAAAGGTTGTGTCTTTTATAAAGGGTTGTGACCGTTTGAAAGGTTGTGCCTTTTCCAAAGGGTTGTGACCTATCTGAAATGTTATCTTTTTTCCAAAGAGTTGTGACCTTTACCCTTTGTTGGCTATAAATAGAGAGGCTTTCTCTCATTTTTCTGCATTGAATTCTTCCCTTCTTCAACATACATTTCTTACAAAACAAAATTGATCGATCGTGTCTGTGTGTGTGATTCGTTGCTGTCATTTTGAGTTCGTTGAAATTATTGAAGTTTGAGGTACCGCTACTTCTTTAATGGTTAATCCATTTTATCATGGGAGGAATTAATCTGCAACCTCGGGTACTTGAGGGGATTAAATTTCTTAAGGACACACAGTGGGTTCTGTGGACTCGAATACTTCTTTGTTTTTCTTTTCATCTTTTATTATTTATGGTTTGCTAATCTGAATACAGGAGATAATAAGCTGAAGAAATTTATATTGTTGGTATTTTTTGTGGTAAGGAAATTACTTCTATTTTCTGTGTTCTTTTTATTGGGAAAAAGAAAAGAAAAAGAGAATTATTTTATCATATGATGAAAGAGATTTGGGATGAATTAGTATTACTTTAATATGTTTGAGTATATTTTCTGTAGTAAAAAGGTTAAGTTATGCACTTTAATTTTTTCCCTATATTCGTGGTTTTATATAAGGCATAACACATAAATATGCCCTTTAACTTGGCTTCAAATTACATTTATGCCCTTCAACTTTGGGTGTGCACAAGTAGACACTTAAACTTGTATAAAGTTGAACAAATAGACACACATGTCCTACATGGCATCCTACATGTCATTTTTTATCCTACGTGGTGTCCTACATGTATTGTGCCATGTAGGACTCGTGTGTTTACTTGTTCTACTTTATACGAGTTTAAGTGTCTACTTGTGCATATCCAAAGTTGGAGGACATAAACGTAAAATGAGGCCAAGTTAAAGGGCACATTTATGTATTATGCCTTTATATAACTATGAGAAGAAGTAAATGAATAGATGTTGTCTTCTAACAATATTTGAACATGAGTTTAGTTTCTCGTTGAAATTCAATGTCTCCTAAGGAAAATTGGAATATGATGGAAATTGGGAAAGAAAGAAAAATTAGCAAGAAAAGTGACTTGCATGAAATCATTGCTGACAGATAGAGTATGATTCAATGGGAGTAAAAAACAGGTTCTATCATTATTTCCCTTGATAGAAACTTCACCAATTTGTTGAATACTCTGTTTGAATGAATATTCTGACTTGAAGAGTACAAAATCTTCGTCAGGAATATTAAGGCCAAATAATTTGAAAAAGATAAAATCTTCATCGTTAGCTAGAAACAGTGTTGTATTTGAGGTTTCTAGAGATTAAAACCTCTTTGGTTTACTACTCTGTCTGAATGTGAAACTGATTCGAAGAATATAAAAACTTCATCAGAATTCAAGGTTCATTCGGTTAACGATTAGAAGAGTATAAAAAACTTCATCTTTAAAGTAGAAACAAGTTGCATCAAGATTGAATCTTTATTGTTAGTATTCTAAATACTAAGTGGACTGTCTAATTGTGACAGAAAGGAAAAAAATACTAGTGACATAAAATTAGTGATTTTTGTGTCTGCAATGGGTGTTTCTATGGATTAAATCTCCAAAAGAAGGCTTCGTGTTGCCAATGTGTAATTTTATGGTATACAATTTGAAAGCATGAGAAAAAAATATGTGCAAAATAATTTCAAATACTTGAAAAATATTTTTAAAAACATATTTAAATTGTGGGGGGTTCTTTACTTGTGATAAAGACAAAAATAAATTTGAAAGTACAAGATATGAAATTTAATGACATTCTTGTATTATGTTAGACCCACAAAATTCTTTGAGTATATTTGATATTGTGCTCGTTGAGTCTCTTTTTACTAGTATATGATATGGCTAGTATAAAACCACAAAATTATATTACGTGTTCAAAAGAATTGTGTTCTTTGATGAAAAAGTGTCACTTAAAATATTGTAATTTTTCATTAAAAGATGTCTATTAAATTTTTTTTATTTGTATAGACATGTAAATTGGTGAAAAGTTATCCGTCATGTTTGTGTTGTAAAATAAATATTTTGGTCATATTTCCCTTATTGGACCGATGAGACTATGGTCATGGGTAATTCTATAACAAATTGAATGTTATGGAAAGGTCCTTCTGAAAAGGACATCTGGCAAGGTGTTGACTCTAAAACAATGTCTGTATTTGACAAAGTTATAAAACGTAAAGTACAAAATATTTGTATCAAAAGGTTACCTCACGGTAGATCTTTTCAAACTCGGTATTTTTGTTTGTTCTTACTTGCTTGAATTAAATTGTTTGTGACATGAACGCTTGGGACATGTCAATTACAAAACCTTGCAAAAACTGATCAACTTAAAAGTTTTGCCTAACTTCTAGTGCAATAAATCAAAATGTTAAGTATGTGTTGTTGAAAGGAATTTTAATCCCTTAGAATTGATTTACACTGACATTTGTGATATGAAGTCAACACCATCTCGTGGTGGGAAAAAGTGTTTCAAAATTGTTATTGACAATTGCACTAAATGCTATTATGTCTATTTGCTGAATGGTAAGAATGAAACAATAGAAACATATAGGCAATATAAAACTGAAGTTAAAAATCAGTTGGATAAAAATATTGTCATGATTAGAAGTGGTAGATGAGGAGAATATGATTCTTCTTTTGTAGAAATGTATTTGAAAAATGAAATTATCCATCAAATTACTACACATACTCACCTCAATCTAATGAAATTGTTGACAGAAAAAACCGAACTTTGAAGGAAATGTTGAATATCCTACTTATAAGTTCAGGTTTACCACAAAATTTGTGGGGGGTGTTATCATTATAGCAAAAGAGAACAACAAAAAGTTCGTCTGTTCAGAAAGAGAGAAACAAAAAGTTTTGTTTGTTAGTAAAGGGAGTAACAAATAAAAACTTTTGTTTGCCAAGAAAATGTGTAACAAAAAGTTTTGTTTGTTCAGGCTTTGTTGTATCCTGATAGAGAATTGTTTGTCGTCCCTTAAAGTATTTACAAGAAATAACTCTTGAAAGATAGTGATATAACAATTTCCAATACAGTCGATTTCATATGAGAGATGGAAATGAGAAAACTATTCCCAAACGGATCAAAACAGGACATAAGACTGTGGATTGTATGTTCATTGGATATGCTACAAATAGTAAAGCATGTTGATTTATGGTTCATAAGTCTGAACCGTCGGATAGTCAAGTGAAAGGTCTAAACGACCTTGGAAAGAACCAAAGGAGAATGTACTTAATAAAGAGATTCAAAGGTGTAGCAAATGTCAATGGACAAATTACTTCCTCCGGGTTTGATTTTGTAACATTTCTTCTTGAAAATGAGTCCATATATTCAAAGAAGATATGTCTTCTGTGACTCATTCTTTTTGGAAAGAGGCTGTCAATAGTAGGATAAATTTAATCTTGACCAACCACACTTGAGAGTTGGTTGATCTTCCTCCAAGAAATAAACCTTTGGGTTCAAAATGGATCTACAAAAGGAAAAGAATGTTGATGAAACTATTGATAAATACAAAGCAAGACTTGTTGTCATAGATTTTAGACAATAAGAAAGCCTTGATTATTTTGAAACATAATAGCCACTAACTAGGATTACATCAATTCAGATGTTAATTGCGCTAGTTGCGGTATATGGCCTTCAAATTCATCAAAATGGATGTGAAAACATTTTTTTTAAAATGGAGAATTGGAGAAAGAAATTTACATGGAACAACCCGAGGGCTTTGTGGTTCCTGGTAAAGAAAAGAAAGTCTACAAACTTGTTAAGTCACTTTGTGAACTAAAAACAAGCGCCCAAATAATGACATGCGAAGTTTGACCAAACTATGTTGGCAAATAAATTCAAAATTAATGAATGTGATAAATGTTTTTTTCATTAAAGACAGTCCAAATCACAAGGTCATTGTTTGTTTTTATGTTAATGACATGTTGATCATCAAAAGAGACATTTCTGACATAAATGCTACTAAGCATATGCTAGAAAGTAACTTCGATATGAAAGACATTGAAGTTAATGATGTGATTGAAAAGGTACTTGACAAGTTCAAGTATTTGGATTTCAATATTGTCAAGACTCCAATAAATGTGAGTTTTGTACTTCAAAAGAATGAAGGCAAAAGCGACTCACAATTGGATTATGTTAAGAGTATTGAGAAGTATGGTATATATATCATGAAGTGTACACGATCAGATATAGCGTGTGCTATTAGTAAACTGAGTCGGTTCACGAGTAATCTCAATCAAACTCATTGGATGACAATGAGAAAAAAAAAGTTTTGAAGTATTTAAAACATACTTAAAAACTATTGTTTTGCATTATAACTAATATTCAATAGTATTGGAAGAATATAGTGATGCAAATTGAATCACCGGGTCAAATGAAGTAAAATCCACGAGTGGATATGTAATTACTCTTGGTGGAGGAACAGTCTCTTGAAAATCTTTCAAACAGAAATGTATCGCTCACTCTACTATGAAATCTGAGTTTACACTCACTACAACAAAAAGGCTTATTAAAGACCAAAATATAGAGACAAGTTATAAATATGGTCCCTAAAATATACTTATAATTTGACTATATTATTTTCTAATAACAAATAAACTCGTCACTAAATGAAATTTTCAGCAGGACCTACAAGGAAGCGCGGGAAACTAAAAGGCTCTAACAAAATTTCTCTCTCTATTGTAATAACCTAAAACCCCCAAATCCATTGATAAAGGTATTAGATTTTTCTTTCTCTCTCTAGCAATATGCCAAAATCGCTGAAGATGAAGTAACTTTAATTTTTTTTTCTCTCTCGCCAAAATCGCTGTGCATAGCTCTGAAGTCTCCTTACTCTTGAATCTTGAAGGCATTATTGGCAGAAAAATCTCCTAAATCTTGAAGCTTGAAGGCATTATTGGAAGAAAAACGTTTCACCTACAACTTGTATCTACATCTAAAGTAAGTTTATTCCTCCTGATTCATCTCCCCCTTCTTCCTTTTCTGTAAATCTGCCATTTTTCTTTCTGCTGGTCAAATTTTATATGATTGGGCTCTTATAGATACTCATTGTTATTGTGTAAGGGCTGAAACTGATAGTTTTATAGGTAAGGCTTGGGGTTGAGGTACAAAGAGGAGATATTTGAGAGTTTGTTTAAGATTTTCTCTGTTAGGGTTGTATAATTGCTAGGGCTGCCAAGAAATTTTGGTAAGGCTGGCACTGCAAAAAAAAAAATTCTATCAGGTGATGAATATGTAGAATATTTTTACCATTAGTGTCTTTAATTCAGTTCCCAGTTTATGTGCTTTGAATTTGAATGGTTTTTTTTTATTGTATAACTATTGTATTCAATTTTTAAGTATAATGTGACACTAAAAAGATTAGACGAGAAAGAAACGAAATTGTGAATGAGCATTGATAAAGCATTTGATTGTAGTTTCCTTTTTTGGGTGTTTCAAATGTTGTTTTAATTGTTATTTTCTACTACAACTAGTGCTGCATATTGGTTTCTAAAGTTACTACTTGTGGCGCATTTTTGAAATCTTAAGCTACATGGAAATTTGTGGTTGTTTGTCATTGTTGTTTTGGTGGTTGTTGTTTTCAATTAGATGCTATATGTTTTATTGAAATTGTTTGGATCCTCATGTAGTTTGATAAAAAAAAATTGTTGGAGAATTTGTTGATAAGTTTAGCTTTGTGAAACATGAAAAAGGTCATTAGTTCACGTGGATGAAAAATTAAACTTTAGATCCGTTAAGTTTAACTCGCAGTGTGTAGTGTTCTGAACTATTGTTATTGAGTTGGAATGTTTTTCATAACTCTTTGTAGCCTTGAAACATAAATTTATGAATAACATTTAAGCATATTGTCGTAAATAGATCTAATATGAAGGAATTTAATAAATCAACAAATCAATATTGTCTCGTTGTTTTTCTTGATAAATCTAGACTATTTTGCCGTCTTTATTTGAAGTTCACTAGTAGGTTTAGGATGTCGCATCTGTTAAGACCTTTTAGTTTTATTATATATATCAACACATATTCAATTAAAAGAAAAGATGTTATTAGTCCATTTTAGATATTTATTTTTTAATTATTAGGATGATTTGACTAGTTTAATAGAAAGTAATGTTCATCTTAGTAAATTTGTTATCCTAAAGTATGATTGATCTAACTCTTATATACAATCCAAGGTTATGGCACCAAATAAGAAATGGATGCAACTTGTTGATGATCGACTTAATGAGGCCTACTTTATAGTACCTCATATGATGATATTAGTTAGTATGACGTTAGGAAGAGTTAAGAGATTGAACTTACTATAAGTGTTAGAAAGACGGAGAAGAAAAGGATTAACCAAAGAAATGATATCATGAGTTAACAAGGGTTGTTTCTTCTTGTTTCCAGCTTGTTTGGTCTGTACATTTTGGTTAGAATCTGTCTCATTTCTTGTGTGTGCCCCTTGTGGTGGTGTCCCTCCATTTGTGGTGGCCTCATCCCTGTTTTTCATTTGATGCTCCTGCATGTTTAGGTTAGCATAAATTTTTTTATTAGAGTTAGATGTTGAACCTACTTGTTGTGTTGCTTTTTGGTGATGCTGCCCTGTCATCTTGTTTTGTGGTGAAGTTAGCCTCCAGACTGTTTTCTGCACTTTGTCTTCCTGTTGCTTGTTGTGTTTTCTCTTTTGTGTTTTCCATCCTTCTTCTTGTTGTTGGTCTGCTTGCTCTTGGTTTCTGAAGTTCCTATTTGTTGGATGATGATACTCCTCCTTGTCCTTTGCCTTGTTCTGTTTATTGGCATCTTCTTTTTCTATCTGCTCATCTTTGTTTTTATTCTTTTTCTCATCCTCCAGTTCTCTTTTTTTCCTGAAAGTTGTATAAATATCAGAATTTATAGGGTGAATTCTGATATTTCAGGCTATCTCACTTAGTTCAAGCACCCCAACTATTATATATAAGGAAACATGCCAGCTCATAAACAAACAAAATTTATGCATAGGTTACTTTAATTTGCCTTACAATTAACACCAAAATTATGAATAATCTCTGGAGGTCAATATTTGCTCCATTACAACTAGAATTATTTAAGAGTGTGAGGATATATCTGTCGTAACTCTCTTACTCTCTCATCAAAATGTAAAGAACCTACTCGGTACAAAAGACCTAGTTAACAGCCAACTTAAGGACAACAGGGACAGAAGAGACAAATAAGCAACCTTCGAGAAAACAATGCACACCCAAGCATAGATATAGATGGTATCAAAATCCAGCATTATATGGTTATACAAAGAAGAGTAAATGGTAAATTTTATTAGCTTATCAGCTCAAATCTTTTTGGTGCATGGAATCCAACTTCTTTAACAGATCTCTACTATCTTAGAGCTGGTCTAACTTCTGCAATATAACTTTTACTTACCTTCTTAATAAAAATCCAGCAATAAATGGTTGGTCCCCATGAATGCTTTAATCAATCATTGCTCAATCTTTCCCTTGTCTCTATGGAAGCTTTGCAGCACATGGATCTAAGAAACGTGCTACTGATAGATTTTAGTGCTGAGTACATAAATTATCAATCAATTGGTAGCAATAAACCTTCATACTACAGTCTTTTCCAGCCAACATGAACAAGGAGACATATACCTCGACTTGAGTCTAGTTTGTACATAACAGTGTCCCAAGAACATGTTGCATAGAGTACACAACAATGCCATTGTTTGGCATTTAATATTGAAGCTAAGTACGCTTTTATTTGTGTGCCAATATGTTTTAAGAAAATCTTGTAGTAGTTATTAGCTAAGACTCCTACCTATATTTCACCACTAGACTAAGTTATGGAACTAGATAAAAGGCTTCATTAATAACATGCCCAAAAACAACAGAGGAATTCCAAAAGTACCTATATATTCAATTCCATTTTGCTTTGGTCTTATCTTATTTATGTAAAACCTTCACAAATAAATGTTGCAATAGTCCTTTTATTCTTTTATCTATCTCATTGACAAATGACAATGAAGAAGTGATAACATCTTGACTTCCAGAAATTAGGACATTTTGCTATTCAGTTCTATATATTTCCTAAGCTTTTGTTTAGGAAGTAATTTCCGGGGCATCTTTTCCCTTTGTGTTGTTTCTATTCAAGACATAAGGTTGCCAGATTTTGATTTCTTTTTTTCTAATTGAGTTGGGGGAGCAGGGAAGGGCTTTGATTTTTTTTGCTTATGCGAATGGATTCTGCTTCGTTTATTTTTCTTCTTCAAAGCCAGCTAATAATAGTACATGTAAATGCAGAGAGAACATAACCAAAATCTCAACTGTTGCAGCTGCTATCACTATATTGTGTACTACAATTTCCCACAAAAAATGGCCACCAAAATCTCAACTGTTGCAGCAATTAGTGTTACAGATGCTGCAGAAATTGCTATTTAATTTAATCACATCTTTCTGTTTATCTTTATATATAGGTCTTCTAAATGAAAGTTTTATTTCTTTTACAGATTTTGGATGCTAAAATTTGCAAAAAGCCGATGTTAAACAACATGTAGATTGACCATTTTTTGCTGGGAAGGTGAAGGCAACTTTGGATTATAGTTTAAGGCTAGTATATGATTTTTTTGCTAAGCGTTCATGATCACAATGTTGTTACTAGCTTACCTCATTGTTGTATATAGTCAGATGCCTTATACTCACCTTATTTTGTAATTACATTATATATTATATATGAAAGCGATAAGTTTATATTAATTATCGTATTTTCTAGGTGCAAATGCAATGTGATTTAAGGACTAGATTGTAAATCCTTAAAATCCTTTTGAGTAGGAAATCTGTAATAGTTGCGAAATGATTTATGGATCACCTTCAAAATGGTCTCGAAATGATATAGGGACCAGCTTAAAAGTTTTCGTAAATTGATTTATAAACGAGCTAAAAACTGGTCGCAAACTGATTTACAGACCAACTTCAAACTGGTCGCAAAATGATTATGGACCAGCATAGAAGTCGTCCCAAAATGATATATGGACTAGTTAGAATCTAGTCGCAAAATGATTTAACAACCATAATTTCAATTTCAATATGTGCGAATAGGTACCAGATATATGGTCCCTAAATGTATTTTAGGGACCAGTATTATACTAGTCCCGAAAAAGAATCAGCGACCGGCCCAATAATGTCGTCCCTAAAGGTCCTTAGCGACTAAGGCTATAAGGACAAGTGCAGCTGGTCGCTATTGTCTTTTTTGGGACCAGATTCTTACTTATAGCGACCAGTTTTCCCTTCACTATTGGGCAGTTTTCTTGTAGTGACTCTAGATAAGGCTGGTGAAAAAGTTGAATGACTCCAAAATTTCTTGAAAGATTTTTGGCTCATACCTTTAGCTCCAGTATGCATCTCTGTGAAAGTTAATTTGCAATAGGTAGGGCATGGAGCATGATGTATAACAAAAAGTCTCGTCATATATGACATAGACATAATATCGTTAGAGAACTACTCTCTAGTGGAATTTTCATAATTGACTATGTAAAGTCAAAGGATAATGTGTCGGATCCACTTACAAAAGGCCTAACTAGAGACGGAGGTGATAGATTATCAAAGGGAATGGGACTATGGTCAAGGACAAACCATTGTGGCGGTAACTTTATCTAGAAGACTGGAGATCCTAAGATCTAGGTTCAGGGAGATCAAACAGTCATTGATGATGGTTCAACATTGTCAAAATATTATTTATGGTCCATTCTCATGATAAGACAATGTTCAGTAACAAGGATAAAGGCATTAGGACTTTTTAATGGTTTCTAAGTTTGATACAAGGTATATCAAATGGTGTATCTATGGGATAACACATTTAGAAATCACCTATGTAAGTGTGAAGTGTAAGTCGCTTCAAGGAGAATCCGGTAAGGCCAGTTCTCTACGCACTTATAAACCAAGACGTGTTCATGGCTGAAATGAACAAAACAATGAGAATAAAAAACAATTCAAGGTTTGATTGTGTGACTTATGTTGTCTAGGTATACACCAAAGCTCAATGGTTCAAAGATGTCAAATTTACCGTTTGATCGAGTATATCTGATATATGTTCACTATGGAAAGTTCAAAGGGAAACCCACTTATCCAGATGCAATTAATCCTTACTTACGAATCACACAGTTTTTGATGCATTATATTTTAACAATTTCCATTCCCTATTCATGTGGGGGATTGTTGGGTTTTAAAGGTGTGAACAGGAAATAAAGGGTTGTGACTCTTCTGAAGGGTTGTGACTTTGCCAAAGGGTTGTGACCTTTATGAAATGTTGTGTCTTTTCTAAAGGGTTGTAACCGTTTGAAAGGTTGTGCCTTTTCCAAAGGGTTGTGACCTTTCTAAATGTTATCTTTTTTCCAAAGAGTTGTGACCTTTACCCTTTGTTGGCTATAAATAGAGAGGCTTTCTCTTATTTTTCTGCATTGAATTCTTCCCTTCTTCAGCATACATTTCTTACAAAACAAAATCGATCAATCGTGTCTCTGTGTGATTTGTTGCTGTCATTTTGAGTTCGTTGAAATTATTGAAGTTTGAAGTACCACTACTTCTTTAATGGTTAATCCGTTTTATCTTGGGTGGAATTAATCTGTAACCTCAGGTACTTGAGGGGATAAAATTTCTTAAGGACACAGTGAGTTCTGTGGACTCGGATAGTTCTTTGTTTTTCTTTTCATCTTTTATTATTTCTGGTTTGCTAATCTGAATACAGGAGATAACAAAGATTTTGTTCACACAATCCCCTGTGTTATCTGGTGGACAGTTCGGAAAGAAAACAAAGGCGAATGATATTGTTCACACCTGATTATTTTTTATCCTAACAAGTGGTATCAAAGTCATGGTTCAATGATGGAGCCAAGTTAGAGATGGATGTTCATCTTGGCGGGTGTAGTTCTAGCCGCAACTTGTTTGACAATAATGAAGATTTTTGTTGGAGAAATTGTTTCAGAGAGGTTCTCTGTGTTGAGACGTAGATTTGATGGAGGAGATTATGGAGAAGAGATGCAAGATCCTAAAGATTATGTGAAGAAGGTGGATTTATTTTGTCAGAAATTCAGGCCAAGGGGGAGATTTGTTAGGTTTTATTTGCCTTGGTTTCTTACCATACATAAGTTTTCCTTTTAGGAAAAGGTTTTAATATTTTACTAGTCATTTTCTTGTAGGAAAGGTTTTAGGACTCTATAAACATAGGATTGTTTCTTCTAATTCAATTAGCATTCACAATGTAGTCTTAGGGTTTTGAGAGTTGTGGTTATGGGGGAGAATTTTGTGTACCTCCTTGTATTCCGAGTGAATTGGTTGAGATTGTTTCTCTCTATATTTTGTACTCTCATATTTATAGTGGATTGCTCATCTCCTTTGTGGACGTAGGTCGATTGACCAAACCACATTAAATCTGTCTCTTTAGGTGTGTTTCTCGTTTGTCTTCTTACTCATGGTCTTTCGAGGTTTGCTTTGCTAGCTTCCGCATGACACCTCAATTATTTTCGATCCTAACACTTTGCTTATGCACTAGGATAGTCACAGAAATTTACTATGAAGACAGTGTCTTCTGTAGTGTGCCTACTCAAACCGGTTTTCCGCATCCAAGACTTTGTTTTGCCACCAAGGACAGTCTTAATAGGTAGACGTTTAGCTTGTTAATGAAATTACTTAATATGTAACAAACTATTGATAAACGAAAACTAATGCTTTTATTCACAGGGAAATGCACACTTCAAAAACATCACGAATGAAAGAATTAGTCTTATATTTTCATCACCAGCTACATATATACTAGACTTGAATCATGCAATTTTCAAAAACAAAAAATTAAATTAGTTGGTCCTCGAAGAAGCAAAATAATGTCTCTCGCTCCTCCACTGAATCTGAGTATAGGGCATTGGCTAATGCCCTTTCTGAAACCTTGTGGGTTACCAATCTTCTCACTGAGCTGCGCTTTACAGTGCATCAGTTGCCTACCATTTATTGTGACAATCTTGTAGCCACATTCCTGAGCAAAAATCCTGTCTTTCATAGCCGTGTGAAGCATGCTGCAGTTAATTTTCACTTTGTTCGCCACCATGTAGAAATAAAAAGGGTTCAGGTTGTTCATGTCCATGGTGCCAATCAAATCGCTGACACTCTCACCAAGGCACTGCCTAAACCTGCTTTCCAGTAAAATCTATTCAAGTTAGGCTTAGTGACCCATCGTCTAACTTGAGGGGGCGTATTGGCACTGAACGACTCAGCCCTGTTAGCTACTGTTAGTTCAGTTTAGTTAGGATACTGCAGCAGTCATTGTTTATTTATATTACGTTATTAGTGTTTGCTTAGGAGTCTTCTTATTCTCTCTGTAATTCTATTTAATACTCTTTTAAGTTCATTAATAATGTATCTTCTTTCAGCACTTACTCAGTGTTTATAAGTTCATCAAAACTCTCAATTTGAACAAGGCCAAAAGCAGAGGTTTATTACACAGCTGATCCAGTGTAATAAGCTCCTCCTGCTCCGTGTAGAAAGAATTTTGTCCCACCAGGACGGAGCTGCAGCCGTCATGGTTGGTTTTGCAGGCATTAACATCACTTCAGTAGCAAGTATTGAACTACAAAATGGGAAAATTCAGTCCACAGAACAGGATGTTTTGCTCTATTTTAAGTGTGCAGATAACAATTAAAATTGTATACTTGAAATGTGTAAAAGACTTGACATCAATTGTCTCTTATTACATCTTATATTATTTTTTTTACAGCTGAAATGCGTATTTTGTTTCAAAAGGAGCTAGAGTTTGTACTTAAACATGTTGCATAAGCAAGAAGCTTATTATCTATAAAGAAGAAGAGATCATCAATTTGATCCGAGCTCTGCTAATGAGAATGACTTATTTAATTAGTGTCAACAGTATCATGCTTGAACAGGACTAGAAACTGTGTGCTCTTTATAGTACGAGGCCTTGCGTGTATCTTTAACCATTTGTTGTAACAGAACATCTAGTACTCCTTTGAGCTAATCCCTTTATTGGTTTCGAGCATAAGCTCAAGAACGTGTCGATTTCCTAGCTAGGTAATCCTGTACTCTTTTATCTGGTTCTAGAAGAGCATCACGATGAAGTCATGACTCATCAAATTAAGCGGCTCTGCTGGATTTCATCCTGAATGAGATATCTCTGCTAGGATTTAAACCTTAGTATCCAATTTTTCAATTGCGGTCGTTGTTATTCAAGCTATTGTATACTGATCAATATTGAGGAATCTTTTTATATTTCAAAGTACACGAGAATTTGGAATTGTTTTAGTATCTTTAATGTGTGCTTTCTATTCTTATTCCAGCTTTCTAGCAAATCATCTCATGTTTTCTACTGTTATTCCAGTTTCCCTTTTGACCCCTTTGCATTCTATGCAATTCTATGGTTTTTCCTCGCAATTGAATTTGTTGAGTCACAAGAGAAGAAAACTGGAACATATAAATAAAATGTAACAAACACCTTATGAAGCAAAACACAAACACTTTATGAAACATCACAAACTATGAAATTAAAAGCTTTTGTTCTCATCCCAGCAATGCAGTGGGGACTTGAATCCTGCAAATTTCAAAAATTAAGAATTAAAGTTAAAAGCTTTAAGGATGAAGGAGGTAGAAATTTTATGGATATAAATTAAGTTGAATACCTGGAGGTTACATACTAATATCTTTTGTTGTGCTTTTTCATTTTCGTAAGAATTTTGTGTTCCAATTCTACAGCCATCCTCGAAAACCATGCTGGATATTGAGTTGACAACATTATGTATATTATGGATAGTCCAATAACAAGTCCACAACCATAACCCATGAGAACTGCCTGCCAACTTATAATTGCTGAATCTCCTCCTCCTCCTCCTTCTTCTTCTTCTTCATCTAGCCCAAATGGAGTTGTTGCTTGTGGTACCCCTTCATCACTGCCACAATCTTTTGAGAGTGGCGATCCACATAACCCATCATTCCCTTGGTATGAACTATTCACAAACGTATTAAATTGATTTCCTTTAGGGATGCATCCAACAAGATGATTGTGAGAGAGATTTAAGACTTCAAGTGATTTGAGGGATGCAAGTTGTTGTGGAATTTCTCCGCTGATTTTGTTGGATGAGAGATCCAATGATTCAAGTACAGATAACTGGTGCAGTGATGCTGGTATAATACCTTCCAAGTGATTATGCGATAAGTTCAACGTGCGAAGCCCAATGAGAACTCCAATAATGCTTGGGATATGACCTTCAAATCTATTCCTTGAGAGATCGATAATCATGTCTGTAATCAAAACTCGAGGAAGTTCCTGATCTAGTCCCTTTGTTGTCACTATCAAGGAATTTGTGTAATAAGCAGAAAATTCTCCTGCTACATATTCTCGGGTTCTACTGTTCTCACCAATTATTTTCATGGCTTCAAAATTCTCAAAAAGGCTCACTGGTATATCTCCACTAAATTCATTGGAAGAGAGATCTATGACTCGAATTTGAGCAAACAAGTTGTCAGTCCTTGAATCTTTTATAGGGCCATAGAACTTATTTGATCTCAAAATCAAAATCTGCAAATCAAGTAGGTTTCCCAACCATTTAGGAAATGTGTCATTCAACTCATTGTTACCTAAATCAAGAACTTCCAAATCTTTGCAATTGATCAAAGATTGTGGGACTTTCCCCTCTAACTTATTCCCATCAAATTTAATGACTGCAAGTTGGTTTCCTATACTAAAAGTAGTATTAATTGTCCCGCTAAGACTATTGTTGCTTAAATCCAAAGCCTGAAGTTGACTCATCTCACCCAAACATAGTGGGATTGTTCCCTCCAAACTATTGCTCCCCAAATTTAGCACTTGTAGTGTTTTCAGATTGCAGATGGTTGAAGTGATCTGTCCACTGAGATTATTGTGCGAAAGGACAAGAGAATATAGATCACGCTGGTTTAGGAGTGACTTTGGAATAGGACCTTGAAGCTGATTTTGTTTTAGAATAACGGAAAACAATGTTTTGGACTTGAACTCCTGAATGTTTCCACTGAAATGGTTATCACTCAAGTCTAACCATTCAATTGAAGGGAGGGAGAATATCCAGGAAGGTATAGTCCCATTCAAGTGGTTTGATGACAAGAAGAGAACTTGAAGGTTTTGCATACCACTTACATTAGAAGGAATGGGACCTGTTAGGAAATTGAATGAAAAAACTAATGATTCAAGTTGTGTCCATCTGCTAAAGGATAAAAACTCAAGTTGGCCATCAAAGCTGTTATTTCCAAGTGATAACGACCTGAGTTTTCCAAATCTAAAGAAATCAGAAATTGGTCCTTCAAGATGGTTATCATCAAGGTCCAACTCCTCTATGTTGGTGAGATTCCATAGAGGTTTAGGAATAGAGCCTGAGAGATTAGAAGAAGCTATTCTCAATGTACGCAGTGAAGTTAGATGACCAAATGATTCAGGTATCCTACCAGTAGCATTCACACCACTGAGATATAACATCATAAGTGATGCACTGCTATTCCATTTGGTTGTGGGAAACCTAACAGTGAGCTGGGGATTGTCCGATAAATCAAGAGATTCCAAGTTGGAAAGGTGGAAAACACCTTCGGACAATATGCCGTATATCTGTGTGTCTGAAAGTTCTAGATTTGTTAAATAAGAAGAGAAATTCAGAGGAATGGTGGAAGAGATGTTCACAGAGCTAAGGTGGAGCTCTCTTAATTGGGTCAAGTTCTTAAGGAGCAGTTCAAAATTGTGAGGTTTGAATCTAAGCTCATATGGATAACCCTCGATACTAAGAACTTGTAATTTAGAAAGACGAGATATTTCTGGTCGGATTATACCTATAAAACTTGAATACGACAAATCAAGATGCGTCAAACTAGAAAGCTCACCAAATTTAGGTGAAATGTACGATCCACTGAAATTATTAAAAGACAAATCAAGCCTTTTGAGATTAGAGAGTTGAAAGAGGCTACTGTTGGAGTGAAACTTGCCTTGAAGTCCACTGTTAGCGAGGTTAAGCTCAATCACTTGTCCCGTCATCTCGTCACAATGAACTCCATCCCATGAGCAGCAATCTATGCTCTTGTTCCATGATAGTAATGTCGAATTAGCATCTATAGTAAACATGTGCTTGAATTGTAGAAGAGCAAGAGCTTGATCTTTGAGGCACAAATGAGATAAGGATGAGCAGAAAGCAAGTTGACAGAGTAAGGAAAATAGCATTAAAAAAACAAGTTTTACGTAACCCATTTCTGCACTAAAATGTTCAAAACTAATTAAGTTGGTACATAAGAAATCAAAAATCTTTTCTTTGTTCCTCTATTCAATAATTTAGATGAGGTATATATAGCACAACAGTTCAGGTAGAAAATCCTTCATATTTTTTATTGATTTCTTGGTGTGTAGACCTTGACTTAAAGGAAAGGATTCACAATGAAAAGGACTCTTAAAATCTATAGTTGATATAGAAATTGTAAAACCTTGATGTTATTTAGGATATGCCCATGTCATAGGGTGTTATAATATTTTTAAAATAATATAGAAATAGTAAAAGTTTAATGTTATTTAGTGGCAATTTGTACTCTTTGTAAATGTCCCTAAACCCTTCAAAGTTTTTATTGGTAGGATAAGAGTATTTCTTGGTGCATAGATCTTGACAAAAATATTTCAGGTCAAAAATTCTTTTTTTTTTATTAGTTATGGTAAAATTGTTATTTGGTTTATGCATCTGATTTTATATTAACTTGATGATGATTAAACTTATATTCTAATAGTTCTAAATATTTACATATTCCCAAGTCAATACACGAGTCATTCCAAGAAAAGTTCAAATAAAAGCTACAATAGAAAAATTCTATCACAAAATTGGCTCACATGCATATATCTCTACTATAACAAAAGTGGCTCACATATATTTCTACCGTTATAAAAGTGGCTCACACATACCTTTCCATCAAATTGAAGTGAAAAAAAGTAATTCTAATTTATTTTTTAATTTTTAATTTTTAATTTTAAGGCAAAGTACAAATATACCCCTCAACTTTACGATTTAGAGCAGATATACTCCTCATTAAAAAGTGATGCATATATACCTCCATTGGCTAACAAACGGTACATATACACCCTCGTTGTCTAATAAATGGTATACATTTACCCTTTTCATTAACAAACTGAATTTTCTTAAAAAATAATCTTAAAATTGGTTTTTTAAGTCAAATTTATTGTTGTGGATCATAAATTAATTAATGTTATCATCCACCGATGGATGTGGTGGATGAATGAATCACAAATTAAGCAAAGAAAAATCTAGTACTTCTTCTTTGGAGTAATCAATTCCAAGACGCACACCTACTAACTTTGATCAGTCAAATTTTAAGTTGTCAATTACATATTCATATTCCCATTCTTGGGTGAAATTCTACCGAAAGAACTTTTTTAGACTATTAAAATCTACTGTCTAATATAAAAAATTTATATTTGAAGAATACCATAATTATGATAATAATTAAAACAAATTATGTATGCATATAAATTAGATAATAAAAATTTCTATATATAAACAAATTATGTATGCATATAAATTATGATAATAATTAAAACAAATTATGCCATGGCATCCACATGACATTTAACAACTTCCGTTAATAAGAAGGGCGTTTTTGACCCAATAGTTTGAGGGGAAGGATAGTTTTGAGCCGAAATATAGTTTAAGGGTAAATATAATCTACTTCGGATAGTTTTTAAGGGTATTTTTTACCCTAAAATAATTAAGTTGAGGGGTATATAAAATTATCATTTTCTCTTCAACCAATTTAAGTTTTGAGAGCAAAAAATAAAAGTCTTGTAAGAGTAGATGTTGATGTTTTGGCCTTGACAAAAACGATTAAGTTGAAAATTAAAAAAAAAAACTTATTTAGTTAGGATAAGAGTGTTAACTAGTGTAAAGACCTTGACTTAAAGGTAAATAATAAATCTAGTAAAAAATCACTTCAAATTTTGGTGGGACTGATTCATTAGGTCCAGATAGACAAATATTGTGAACCACAAATTAAGCAAGGAAAAATCTATCACAACTAATCAATTCTAAGAAGCTCATTCAGTCACTTTCAGTCAACTTTTGAGTTGCTAATTACGTAACACATTTTCTGGTGAAATTCCATTGAATAATCTTTTTTAGTCTATTATGAAAATAATTGTAATAATACAATTTTATTTGATACATTATCAGTCTTAAAACGTCATAATCCCAACTTTCTACACGTAATTCAGAATTCAGACCCACATTGTTATGCATTATAATCTCATTTGTCAAATTAGTACTACCAGGCATTATGGAGAAAAAATCACCTAGAGAATATTATGTCTAAAATAGTAAGAAATAGTTATTATATCAATTGAAGTCTTAGAGAAAGAAAAGTGAAGGGAGTTTTGGAACAACACTTAAGTGTCTCTGAGGCACGTCTAGGATTACGTGTTGAAATTTTTTTAATCCTACTAATGCGGGATGCTTTGTGTACTAGATAACCTTTTCTTTCTTAGAGGAGAAAGAAAAGTCTATAAGAATGATAATCAGTGTCTAGATTTTAACAAAAAAATATTGTAACCATCCCAACGTGTGTGAAGGTCATTTAATCTAATAGTAGTCAAGTAACAAATAATTATTTTATCTATTAAAATTCTTAGAGGAAAAAAGAAGAAGATGAAAGAGTCTATAAGAGTATTAATCGGTGTATAGACTTTGTTAAAAACATCTCAAATCTAGAATTCAAAAACATTTAATTAGTCAAAATAAGAGTAATAATTAGTGTATAGACCGTGAGAAAACAATAATTTTAAGTCAAAATCCAAAACAATAGTGATAGGTTAGGATAAAAGTGTTGGTTGGTGTATAGACCTTTAACTTCCAAGTCAAAAATGCCAACTTTTTTTTTCTTTTAATTTTAGGGTGTACAACTAAAGTCCTGCATAAGAAGTTGATAAGAAGAAAATATGTTAAGAGTAGTGATCTCAAGTCAATGCACAGGTCATTGCACAAGAATGACTTGAGAATATATATTAGCTTTAACAATTATCTAATCAATCTAAATTAGGAAAAGCCACAAGTACCCCTTGAATTATGACCGAAATTTAAAGACACGCTCTATATTTATACGGTTCCT
>JAKRZT010019164.1:0-21694 GCA_029582215.1 Solanum sparsipilum | reverse complement strand
TATAAAAGATATTTACTCTACCAAATTGGGAAAATGCATAAGTCCCCCCCCCCCCCCCCTCCTCCCCCCAACCTATGCCCAAAATCTCATAGACACACTTATACTATACTAAGGTCCTATTACCCCTCCGAACTTATTTTATAAATAATTTTCTACTCCTTTTCAGCCTATGTGGCACTATCTTGTGGGCCCAACGCGTGTTGACAAATTTTCAAGGATAGTGCCACGTAGGCCGAAAAGGGATAGAAAATTATTTATAAAATAAGTTCAGGGGGGTAATAGGACCTTAGTATAATATAAGTGTGTCTCTGAGATTTTGGGCATAGGTTGGGGGTACTTATGCATTTTCCCCTACCAAATTCTAGAAAGTTCTACAAAATATCTAAGATATATTTTGTACCTCCAAAAAATCAATTTTATTTTTTCACTCCCCCTTAAAGTAATTTTTTGGAAACTACCCCGTACTTGTTGTGGAAGAACTCAACCGAAGCTTTGAGCCACGTCTTGCTGAAGATCTTAGCAATTTCTTCCGAACTCATCTTGCTTCATCAAATGAGAAAGATTTTTCGTTATCGAATGAGCCATGTGAATTATCTCGTCGTTGAGTTCCTAGACTCCGCCTTTCTCTTAACTTCCCTGCCGTTGTACTATCTGGAGATACATCTATGATGAACAAGTTTGAAATTCTGATGCTCAAAATTTTAGAACACGCTTCTTCCGATGCAACTCCATAATATTGAGAGATTTCATTAGTATTAGCCTCTCCATTTGATTTTTTGATGATACTGTCATCTATTTCTTGTGAAGCCTCAGCACCATAGTAGGATACACCATTAGATTTCCTTTCGAGCTCTTCAATAATATGTTTATCAACTTTAGAGATTTCGAAAGTTATATCGTCTATCGCTTCATCTGAAATTGGGCCTTCAAGGTCAGCTTCTCCATCTATTTGATCAGTGTTTTCTTCATTTTCTTCCAATATTTGATCTAAGCCAATGACTGACCTCGATATAGCTGGCGATTGATCAAAGACTTCAACTTCCCATGCATCTTCCTCAATACTTTCTCCATAAAGGTCACCATCGACATATATAACTCCAGGCGCTGCTTGTTCAAAATTTATTTCCTTGATTTGTTTGATAGAAGCTACCATATCACTAGCATGAATATTTTTAATAGTTTCTTGTTTCATACTGATAACATTAGTGTTTTGCTTCTCCACATGACTACATTATATTCAATCTTCGATCAAGTCTTCTTCAAGGTTGATGGAAACCATAGCATCTATTGCTCGAGCCTCAACTACTAAATAATTTTCCCAATCTTCTTCTTCTTCTTCAGCAATTTTTTGAGCCATATTGTTCTTCTTGGCTCAGAAATATCTTTTTATATGTCCTACTTCACCACAACGATAACATCTGAGAGACTTTTTACCATAATAGTTAGAAGACTCTTCCTTCTTTAGAGGCAAGCTTGAATCACCCGAGGATCGAGAGTGCAACATATCTCTTGATTTTTCTTTGAAGTTTCTCTTGTCGGCTACAAGAGCATCTCCTTTTCCATATTTGACAAACACACTAGCCAACTGTTTGGCTAGTAATTCCTGTGACGACAACAAATTTCAAAATCCTCCAAGGATGGCTATTGAGCCCATCCTTGAATCGATGTCACAAATGGAAGATATTCAGGTTTCAACCCATGAATGACTATTCTTCTCATTCGTGCTTCAGAAATAGCCTCCTTCAGATTTAGTAAACATATCTCTGAACATAAGTTCTTAATCTTCATAAAATACTCAGAGATAGAAAGATTATCTTGAGTGATGTTAGCCAATTCATTCTCCAATATCTGCAGCCGAGCTTCATTTTTCTTGTTGAACAAGTGATCGAGGGTCCTCCATATTTCATGAGCTGATTTACACTTTATAATATGATCGAATAAACCGGAGCAGATTGTCCTCTTCAGAATGAACTTCGCCTTCGCATTAATCTGCTTCCACTTCTTGTACGCACTGTTCCGGTCCGTCATTAGGAGGAGTTGTGTCATTCCCATTAACAACATCCCACAAATTCTCTCCCACAAGGTATGATTCCATACATGTATTATATACCTTGTAATTGGACTGATTCAACAAATCCATCCCCAGTCCATTAACACTACCGCTAAAATCCATCTACACAAACTAATTGAATCTACCACCAACCCGATCTTGAAATAACACCCAAAAGCCAATCTACGACTATGGCTCTGATACCATGTAGAGAATAACAGAAGAAAAGTATAATCGGGAAACCTTCTGCTAGCTCAAAATCGTTAACTAAGATCGGAAGATTCAACTAAGGAAGAGGAAGTTAGAAAGGAGAACTTGTTTATGGAAGAAAACTCTTCTATTTGAGTTGTTCTTGGGTTTTTCTTTGGTTGTTTTCAAATGACTATAGGCACCCCTATTTCTACTACTGTAGGGATGCTTCTAGAAATTATTCTAGATAGATCTACAAGAAAAATCTAGATGACCTTATCTTCTAAATATCTAACAAGAATCTAAATTATTCTATACTTTACTATAAGTATCTAATTATCTAGAACATCTAGATTTTTCTTAAGTATAAATATCAAAGATATTTACTCTACCAAATTCTAGAAATTTCTACAAAATATCTAAGATATTTTTTTGTACCTCCAAAAAATCAACTTTAATTTTTCACAGCAATAGCCTACTAAATTAACCAAATTCAGATGGTAGAGATTGAGAAGAAAGTTACTTTAGCTTTACAACTACCCCAAGGTATCACTTCTAATACATCGGTGGGGTAGACTCGAATACATTGAGTACATCCTATACACGTATCATAAATCTTTACTGAATGTGACATTGGGTCTATTCATTTTGAATGTTATAAATTTTCAATCTACTAAACTTAGAAACTGATCATATATTTAAATACCAGATGAATCAATAAGACATGCCTTTTATTGGTAGGAACTATTGATGAAGATACCGCGAAGGCTATAAACTTATAGCCTGTCACATAAGATAACTTGTAAATGGACATGCATAAAAAAACAGTATCAAACTTTCAAAGTCCATAAATGAAGAGAATAACTAGAAAGTAATATTCAAGACAATTCTAAAACCCTGAAGTCCACGTGTATTGAGAATCTTTACTTCAACAACAAGCCCAATGCCAGTTTTCACTAGCGAACTTCCACTCTCAGTGATCCAACTCTTGTAAACAAAACCAAACACGCCCACTACAAGAACACCTTCAGGTTTGAAGGTCCTTGTCGCAAATCTCAACCTATTAAAAGCAAAGTTTTGAACCCGCGAAGTTGCTATTTTCAGTTCCCTACCTCTATTAGGAGCGATTGGAGTAGTTTAAACATCACTAGATGTTGAAGATAACAAAATTGGACCAAGAGGAGCCTTTCTGATGTTTTTTTCTTGACGATTCCATTCAACTTTCAGAAACTATTAGTAACGAGGTCAAACTCTATTACTTTGAAAGATGATTCTTCTGATAAACACTTTCTACTAGTAAATCATGTTAAAATCTCTAAAGTTGGTCTGGTTTCTTGAAATCCATAGAAAATGTCAATTTTAATCAAGTTTATCTCATGGACAAGTGTGAGATTGGACATACAAAACTGATATACTTTTAGCATCATGATGTGGCTAAATGATATAACTACAACAATATTTGTAGCAAAGAATTGATGATATGATCCAATCATTTTCAAATCAGCAAAAAAGAAGAATTTATGTTATAAGATTAAATGGACAAAATAAGGTGATAACTAGATAGAACGTTAAATGAGTGATACAAGATGATCAGCCACTTGGCGATGTGCATAGAAACTTTAGAATCCTGCAACCACCCATAGAAAAAGCAGTGTTTGCATTTCTTCATCTTTCTGTTGGTTATGGCTTCAAAAAATATCCCCATTTGCTTCTTAATTCCTAATATGAACTTCATTGTTTTCAAAATTTCACATGCAATGTATGATAATCCAGTATTTTAGCTCCTGTTATCTATAGATTCTTTTCTATAAATGTTGTAATATGCTTTCCTGAGAAATGTAATCCAAAATATAGAAAACACAAAGTAGCACAATTTGTGTGTATTTTTTTCTTGTATATTAAGGTTTAAATAATAAGTCATCTAGATTTAAATGCAAGAAAAAATACACACATATTATGTTACTTTGTATTTTCTTTCTCTACGTTTCTCAGAAAAAGGAGATTACATCATTTATAGTAAGGAATCTATAGATAAGAGGAGAGTAAAAATACTAGATTTTGATACATTGAAAGGAAATATCAAAAACAATAAAGATCATATTGGGCATAAAGAAGAAAATGGCTATCTTATGAAACAATAACCAATGAAAGAGAAGAAATCAAACATACTTTTTCTAGGGTGGCTGCAAAATTCTGAAGTTTCTATGCATGTCACTAAGTGACCAGCATCTTGTATCACTCGTGTAACGTTCTATTGTCTAGTTATCAGCTTATTTTTTAATTTAATATTATAACACAAATTTCTTTTGTTGCTGATTTGAAAATGATTGGGTCTTATCATCAAATCTTTGCTTCAAATGTTGTTGTAGTTATATCATTTAGACACATCATGATGCTAAACGTAGTTCTGTTTTGCATGTCCAATATCAAACAAGTCCATGTGATAAACTTTCTGAGTAATGCTAAACGTAGTTCAGTTTAGTCATGGTTTCTGAATCCTCATGAATGAAATAAGCGAAACCACCAGAAAGGCTCCTCTTGCTCCAATTTTATCATCTTCAACAACCAGTGCTGTTAAAACTACTCCAATCATTCCTAATAGAGGCAGGGAACTAGAAATAACAGCTTTACAGGTTCAAAACTTTGTTGTCAGTGAGTTGAGGTTGGCAACAATGAACTTCAGATTTGAAGGTATTCTTTGAGTGCACAAGTTTGATTCTGCTTACAAGGGTTGGATCAATGAAAGTGACAATTCACCAGTGAAAACCAACATGGGGTTTGCCGTTGCAGTTAAGATTTTGAGTACACATGTACTTCAGGACTTAGAAAGTGGTTTGAATTCTACTTTTTCTAGTTATTGTCTTAATTTTATGGACTTTGTAAGTTAAATAATGCAATTTTTTTATGCATATCCATTTACATGTCATTTCATGTGACATAAAAAAGTAAACTATCTTCCCAATCTCCACCATTAGAATTTGGTTATGTTAGTAGGATATTGCAAGAAAGGCGATGAGAGGCTAATCATTTACGATTCTATGGCTCGTGGAAGTTTGGAGAACCATCTATTTTGAAATATGTTATGCATGTGCTCTTCTATATGTTATTTTTGACAATTAGTATCTTGTTTGAAGCTGCGGCAGGACCTGTCTTATCAACTCTTCCCAATACTTTTTTGGCCTACCTCTACCCCTATGCGTACCTCCTACAACCAGCCTCACACAGATCTTTAGTGAGATGTCAGCGCACCTCCTCTGCAGATGCTCATACCATATGAGTCCCGCTCCCATCATCTTATTTGTGCCACAGAAGACACTCTCACCTCCTCCCAGATAACCTCATTCCTAATCTTATCACTCATTTTTTGCCCACACATCCATCAAAATTCTCATCTCCACAACATACATATTTTGAACATGTGACTTCTTAAAAGGCCAATACTCCACACCATACAACAAGGACGATCTAACCACCACTTTGTAGAACTTACTTTTAAGTTTATGTGGTACCTTATTATCACATAAGACTATAGCGACAATCCTCCATTTCATCTATGCCGCCCCAATGCAATATGCGACATCATCAATGGTGTCCCCACTACTCTGGATTATTGACCCAAGATATTTAAACCTTTTTTTGTTGGGAATAATCTGTGTGCTAAGCCTTACTTCTACATCTGCTTCATCCAATGCAACACTGCATTTGCACTCCAAATATTCCATTTTGGTCATGTTCAACCTGAACCCTTTAGAGTTTGGACTTACCTCCAACCTACATTAACTATGTCTTGTGTCTATCAATTAGTTCTATGTCGTCTGCAAATAACTTACACCATGGAACCTCCTTCTGAATAGACTGGGTCAACTCATCCATCACTAAGGCAAATATGAAAGGGCTAAGAGTTGATCCCTGATGTAGCCCCATCTCAACTGGAAAGTGCTTCGAGTCCCCCCCACCATTCTAACCCAAATTTTGGCTCCATCATACATGTCTTTTATCACCATCATATAAACCATTGGGACACATTTACCTTCTAAACATATCCAAAGGACATCTTTCATGATTTTGTCATAGACCTTTTCAAGGTCAATGAACACCATATGTAGCTACTTTTTCCTTTCCCTATATTTCTCCACTAGTCTTTGCACAAGATGAATGACTTTAATAGTCAATGTCCCCAATATGAATCCAAATTGATCCTCGAAATGGACACCTCTCATCTCACCCTCATCTCTACCACTCTCTCCCAAACCTTCAAAGTGTGGCTTAGTAATTTGATATTCCTATAATTGTTACAATGTTAGATATCAACCTCATTCTTGTACAGTGGAATCATTGTACTCCACCAATGGAAATATTTTTGCTATTTGGTATGCTTACCTCGTCTAAATCCCCCAAAAAGAGATTTTTAGCCTCCTCATCTAGGCCCACTTGTGGTGCATTAAACTAATACAATTCAAATTAATCCCACTAACGAGTAGCTTAATCATCATTATCCTATCATTGATCCTCCTAACATCCACCACTCTCATGCTTTGGTACCTACAAATCTTGTCTCCTAGATGTAAGTTATATTTATCTTCTTCTTCTTGGAAATCTTTACTAACTCAATAGACTTCTTATCAACGATTTGATGTTACATGACCATACTTCCGCTTAGGAGAACTCGCAACCCCTTACTGCTACTTCTTCTCAGTCTTGACCTCAACCATTGACATGACCCTAGTCTACCATCACTCACCAAAGCTACTAGGAAAATATGAATGTAACAACATGTCTCAATCGTTATGAGTAGGCCAATAGTGAAATAAATCAAGCCAAAAAAATGTTTTGGGTAGTGGCTTAAGAATGTTAGGCTATGCCAATCTCAGATGGAATCTGAGTCTTATAAGGTCTAGGGTCATCCGGGAATATGAGGAGTAATATGTCTAGTCTTTGTTTATATTTTCTAGTATCCAAGACATTAAGGAAGCCAATCTTACGGGAATCAAATTTAGTGTGAGGGGATAGTTTGGGATGTTAAGGGAAGAAGCTATCTTGTGAAAAATTAGATTTTCAGAGATTTCCAAGCCTCTGAAGTTCATGCAATCTGGTATAGCGGGGTTCAGACCGCTATAAAGAGAGTTTACATGCACTATAGCGGTCTAACGACAATGATAGAGTCACTATAGCGGGGTAGGTCAGGATTTTATACAGAAAAAGTCCTAAAATTTCCTACTTTATGCATAAATGTTCTAAAGGTTGAGAGGGACGAATTAGGACAGTTCCTACTTCATTTTCCACAAAATTCATCAGTAAATGTAAGTTCATTACTCTTCTATCTAATAAATTGATTCTTAAACCTTAGAATATAGGATATTACTATTGAGAAAGGGTTTTGACTTGAGTTAATGGTAGAAAAACCCTTTTTTGGGTGGAATGATCATCTTTGGCCTAGGTCTAGGATTTTTTTTATGATCCGGATATAAATAGGCCATTTTGATTAATTGATTGGATTGATTTATTATTTTAGACCAAGAAAAAGCAAGGTACTTCAAAAGGGGAACACTCGGGTTCCTTAGACTTTTTAAGGGGCTTGATTCTAGGTAGGTGATGGTTGTATGATTTTTGATATGTATGCATGTCTATAACTGTATAGTATCACAGGTATAATTCATGTTGGGAAAACATAAGAAAGAATGTGGAATGACATTTGATAATCTCATACAATGAACTTGTTTATGTTATTTATGGTTTCAAGTGTTATTGTTCATTATGATTGTGATTGTGCATGATTGATGGTTGGCTTATGTACCAAGCCGGTACATTAATACTAATGGTTGTCTTGGGTAGCACACTTGGTATGACTACTAACTTTGGTTAGCTCGTTTACCACAATGGTACACTAATAGTTTGTCGGTAGATTCCTTGAGAGGACAAAGTATGTGTATTTGTGGTTCCACGAAAGGAGCGGGTCCTTGCAATTGTAATCATGTGGGACATGTTCGAGGTATTGGTTGATTGATGGTATTGTGACAGAATTTATGTATTCATGATTATGGTGTATGTATTTTCTTGTGTTTACTATGTTGTAGTTGTCTATTAACATTCATGATTTGGACTTTCTGTTTGATCCTGTATAAGTACACAATCATAGTGTACTGATACTGCACCTGTTCTATTATTGTTGAGTATGGGGCATCTTTCTATGGCTAATACGAGACCTCACATAAGGAATTCTTGACTTCAAATCAAAGGGTGAACTACTTTTTTTAGGTTGTCATGAGTTTTTCTACATTTTACTGCCCATGTTTTTGGGTAAACACATTAGACTATTAGGTCATGTTTTTTAAGCTTTTGGGGTTGCATCCCCAATCTAGACTTATTTAGAGTTTTGGTACCACAACCTTCAATTTCTTGTAGTTTTATTTTCGCTGATGTTTTAAGTATCAATTGAGTTTATGGGGACTCAATTCGTTGGTTGTTTTCAAGATTGTTTCTTGATATTTGTTTGTTGACTTGGTTTAGAAAATGGTGTGCTGGGTAATTTTTGGGTTGGTAGTTTGTTACACTCACGGCGGTCTATGTCATGACATAAACTAAACAAGATATAAATGAAATAGGAATCTACTAAAACCACTGAATCAAAAGGAGTGTTTATCAATGAATAGATGAATAAAAGCAACCAAATCGATAACATAAGTACACCCAATATACTAACACAAGAGAAACCACAAGAACTATGGAATAATGTCACTATTGATAATAAAAATAGAGGGTAGAGTTAGACCGGGAGAAAAGTGAATTAGAGAAAGAGATATGCAATAGAATACTAATCACAAAACATCAATAATTAGACAAGAAAGATATATAAAAAACTAGATCCAAAATATAACTCCAACTCTGCATATAGATTTGGAAACAAAACTAAAAATCAAAAACTACAGGCAACCTGAAGCAAATCAGGAAATTAATTTGGGATGATAGAACCTGAAATTTGAAGAAGAGATCGGAGGAACTTCTGTGGAGAAGAAAGAATGGATCTGGTTGTATATGACTCACGCCAAAAATTATGAGATCTCACCAGAAATTGTAAGGTTTCGTCGGATGAATTTAATACTTCCTGGAAGTCGACGGAGCTTGTTGAAAGTCACCAAAAATTACTGGATGTTGTTGAAGTCGCATGAGCTTTCCTGATGTCATTGAAATTTGTTGGTAAATAGTCTTTACTGGCCAGATCTGCTATGGATTTGGTTTGGAGTGGACTTTCCAACAAGAACAGTTTAGTGAAGAGAGAGGAAAAGGCAAAAGAATAAAGAAGGAGAAGAAGATCTATAAAATTAAGGGGGTAAAATAGATCCTCCCCGTTAGCAGATTTGCAACAACCAAAAAATTCTTGATTTTCACCAAAGAAGAAGATGATCCAAACTGATTTTGCCGAAAAATTGCTCGCTTTAAAAATGAAGAAAGCTGGTGGTTGTGTTGGAATTACAAATGGTGTACGAGTGAATGAAATATTTGACGCAAAAGATACACCATCAAAGGAAAGAAGATAACATAAACAAATAAGGTCTTCATGTTTGGCCTTGGTTTCATCGAAGAAGACTAACCCTTTTATTTGGTCTGAAGATGATAAAAGGGTTATGTTGTCTGGGCTAAAGAGCTACTCCTGTACTGGGCCCTCCAGAAGCCCAATTCGTCTAAAAAGCCCAACAAATAAAGATTTTACATATAGCTGAAATGTATATACATAGAGAGGAAATAAAGTTTGTTAAATAAAAGTCAATTAAGATTGTACAACTGAATGGTCGTTACAATAGAAGGTTCTATTCTTTTCTTTAGTTGTGTATAAATATAGGAAGAAATTGTATTCTGCATATTCAATCAATACAAAAAAAATATTCTAAATTCTTGTTTCGTTCATGGTATCAGAGCACTCTTAATCATAAAGTATCTTTCTCATCTTCTTCAATCTATCACCCTCTTCAACAACAATGACTAAGTCTGTCGAGAATTCTAGAACAAGCCATGATAATAGTAGTACTACTTTGGGTGGTAATGGTACTATTACTCCGGGGATTGATTCCAATCACCCTTATTTTCTTAGTCATTCAGATTCTCCTGGTATGAACCTCATCAATAACACCTTTGATGGGAAAGGATACCAAGCATGGAAGGGATCTGTTCTCATTGCTCTTTCAGCAAAGAACAAGTTAGGTTCATCTGCTGCTGGGTCACCAGATTTGCAACCATGGAGTAGATACAATGATATGGTCACTTCACGGTTGCTCAACTCCCTCTCCAGAGAAATTGCTGATAGTATGATCTATTCTAGATTTGCTATGGAACATTGTATTAGCTTGGAGCATCCATTTGGGCAGTCCAATGGTGCCAAACTATTTCACCAGCAAAAGGAGCTAAGAAGGTTAGTTCAAGGTACTAGTAACATTGCAGATTATTTCACTAAGCTTAAAAGACTCTGGGATGAGCTAGACTCTTTGAACTCAAACATCAAATGTTTTTGTGTATGTGTGTGTGAAGAAAAATGGAAAATGGAAAAATTTCTGGAAGATGAGAAACTTATTCAGTTTCTGATAGGTCTTAATGATAGCTATGGTCAAGCTAGAGGAACTATCTTTGTGATGAATCCACTACCTGATATCAATGTTGCATATTTACTAGTTTTACAAGATGAAAATTAGAAAAAGACATACATGAGTTCTCTCATGCCCTATGATTCATCATCTTTCATGGTAAATTACATGAATCAGTATAGAGGAAGCCAGTCTCAACAATTCACAGGTAACAATTTCAGGTCTGGAAATTCATATACAAAACCTAACAACTCACCAACATCACAGAAATCTCAGAAATAATTTCAAAAAATCAAAGGAAAAAAGGAAAAATATGATCATAATGCTTACTGTTCACACTGTGGAAAGAATGGACATTTGAAGATTAACTGTTCTAGGTTGATAGCGTTTCCAGAAGATTTCCAGTTTACACATGAGAAGGGAAACCATTGTTAAATAAGGGCAAATGCAACTGCAACAGTGGAAGAGGCAGAGCCAATACTCAATGCTCATACTATCTGTTAACATTTTAACAAGGAGCAACTCAATTTCTTAAATTAGGCTTTAACACAAATGAAAATGGAAGAGAACACCAACACTTCAAATAAAAATGGAAGAGAACAAGTCAATGCAAATGCAGTTGCTGGTACAATTATAAAGTATTTTGGTTCTTGTTTTTCTGTATTCAATTCCAAAACTTGGATTATAGATTCTGGTGTCTCGGAACATATGTGCTTTGATCCTTCCTCATTCTTATTTTTATCATATCTTAGAGTTCCTCTAAACATCAATATTCCTAACTCAGATTTTATTGTTATTACTCATAATGGTGTTGTATCTTTATTTTCTGATTTAACAGTGCACAATGTCCTCTATGTTCCTAGTTTCAAGTATAACTTACTATCCATTCATAAGTTGTGCTGTCAATTCAGCCTTTCAATCCTTTTCAATTCTAATAAGTGTCTCAGGGCCTTTCTATGAAGAACCCACAAGTTTTTGGTGAAGCTAAGGAGGACCTCTACTTTCTTCAACCTAATCTTCAGAAGTCTTGTTTTAAGGCAACTGTATCTCAATCAGCCCAAAATGAATCTAGTGTTTCTTGTTATGCTTCATAACCTTTTTCTATTTCCTTTCCTGTTTGTTCTAGTGTTATTTCCAATGTAAAACTATGGCACATTAGACTTGGGCATTACCCTTTTCATCAATGAAAAATGTCAGTTTCATTCCTATTCCTTCTAGTCTTGATTGTTATTGTGAGATTTGCCAAAAGCTAGGCAATCTAGACTTCCTATCCCAATCAGTCATATTAAATCTAAATCTAAATTTGAGTTACTTCATGTTGATACTTGGGGCCCTTACCAAATTTCTACTTACAATCATTATAATTACTTTTTCGCCATAATTGATGACTATAGCAGGGCTACTTGGTCTTTTCTATTGGCCACTAAAAGTAATTCCTTCACAAAATTACAATCTTTCATAATAATGGTGCAAAGACAGTTTGATGCAAAAATCAAATAGTCAGATCAGATAATGCCCTTGAGTTAGGGAAAAGTGTAGCAGGTGTTAGTTTCTTTAATTATCTAGGCATTGTTCACCAGACTTCTTGTGTTGCCTCACCTCAACAAAATGGTGTGGTCGAGACGAAACACAGACATTTCCTTGAAACTGCTAGGGCACTCATGTTTCAATCAAAGGTGCCTGTCATTTATTGGGGGAAATGTATCTTAACTGCTACCTTTCTCATTAACAGGTTTCCATCGAAAGTTTTACATGGCAAGACACCTTATGAATTAGTTTTTAGGACTGTTCCTTCATACAAAATTTTAAGGTGTTTTGGGTGTTTATGCTATGCTAATACGTTGAGCCATGGGAGAAGTAAGTTTGAGCCAAGAGCCAAAGGTTGTGTATTTTTAGGATATCCTATCAATCAAAAAAGGGTATAAACTTTTGGATTTGGATACAAAACAGATTTTCACCTCTATAGATGTCCATTTCATTGAACATATATTTCCTTTTGATTCTGATCAGCCTATTTCTCTTATTTTTACAGAATCTTTTTAAATTTTAATCCTTCACCCTCTCAATATTTTCCTCAGGATCCTACTTCGTCGCCCGTTTCTTCTTTGGATACAAAGTTGCATACTCCTTCTCCCTCACTTGCTCTGCCTACCAATTCATCATCTCCATCACCTATTTCTTCGACCCCTGATCCTTCTCTCAGAAGGTACACTAGAACTACTTTTGGAAAAGTTCCTTCTCATCTTAAAGATTACATTTGCAATTCTATTGTTCTTACTGATGTAACCCACTCTTGTTTTTTCTCCACCACTACACCTCCATCTTTTTCAGTCCATACTCTTTCTACCCCCAATCAAGAAACTCTTCAAAGTTGTTCTCACATTTTTGAACCTTCCAGCTATGCTCAGGCTTGTTCATATCCTGGCCGAAAAAATGTCATGGATGCTGAACTTGAAGCTCTTCAATCCAATAAAACTTGGGATGTGGTTTCTTTACCACAAGGTAGGAAAGATTTACCTTGTAAGTGGGTTTACAAGGTTAAGCAACTTGCTGATGGTAGTTTGGAAAGATTAAAGGCCAGATTTTGAGAGGCGATATACAACAAAATGGGATAGATTTACCTGAGATCTTTTCACCTTTGGTTAAAATGACCACCATTAGGTGTTTATTGGATATTGCAACCAAGAAAGGTTGGGATATTACTCAGTTTGATGTCAATAATGCCTTTTTACATGGAGATCTACAAGAGGAGGTTTATATGAATTTCCCTATTGGATTAGATCCACCTCAGCCTAATTTGGTTTGCAAAACTCAGAAAGTCTCTTTGTGGCCTCAAACAAGCCTCTAGGCAATGGTATGCCAGGCTTGCAGGAGATCTCAGTTTTAAGAGTTTTACTGCCTCTCTTAATGATTATTCCTTGTTCTTTAAACAATCAGGTTCTTTCATCACTATCATTACAGTCTACGTGGATGACATACTTATTACAGGAAATGATTTGCACGAAATTGCTGCTCTTTAGTTCTTTATACATTTAGAGTTCAAAATCAAGGACCTTGGGCCTCTACATTATTTTTTAGGCTTGGAAATACTTAGAGAGTCACAAGGTATTATCATCAACCAGTGAAAATATACTTTAGATCTCCAAGTTTGATGTCTCCCATCTTCATTCAGTTTCTTCCCCTTTGGATCCGTTTATGAAGTTGTCTGCAGATTCAAGGGAAATCATGTCAGATCCTACATTATACATGCATCTCATTGACAAACTAAATTATTTGACGCATACAAGACCTGATTTGTATCATTCAGTTCCACTTCTTAGTCAGTTTATGCAACAACCTTGTCTTCCTCATTATGATGCAGCTTTGCGGGTAGTTAGTTACTTGAAATGCACTCATGTTCAAGGTTTGTTCATGTACGCTTCATCTTCTTTTGCCCTTCAGGCTCTTTGTGATGTTGACTGTGCGTCGTGTAAGGATATACGAAGATCTATTAGTGGGTTCTTCATAAGCCTAGGAGGTTCGCCCATTTCTTAGAAATCCAAGAAGCAAGCTTCCATTTCCCTTTCCTCTGTTGAGGCTGAGTATATCTCTATGAGATGGCTTGTTGCCGAGTTAACTTGGCTGGTACGATTACTTTCCGATATATCAGTTCCCCCCGCTCTTCCAGTATCAATAAAATCTGATAGTCAAAATGTCATCCATAATGCGCGCAACCCAGTCTCTCATGAATGGATAAAGTATGTCAACCTCGACTGCCATTTTGTTCGTCAACAATATATATCGGGACTAATATCTCTCTCATTTGTTCCATCGAGGGCTCAGTTAGCTGATCTTTTTACCAAATCTCTCTCCGGCCCTTTACATCACTCCTTACTTCGCCAGATGGGTCTCACTCAGCTCCTCTCCATATTGAGGGGGGATGTTGAAATTACAAATGGTGTACGAGTGAATGAAATATTTGACGCAAAAGATACACCATCAAAGGAAAGAAGAGAACAGAAACAAATAAGGTCTTTATGTTTGGCCTTGGTTTCATCGAAGAAGACTAACCCTTTTATCTGGTCTGTAGATGATAAAAGGGTTATGTTATCTGGGCTAAAGAGCTACACCTACACTGGGCCAGCCAGAAGCCCAATTCGGATAAAAGTCCTAAAAATAAAGATTTTACATATAGCTGAAATGTATATACATAGAGAGGGAATAAAGTTTGTTATAGAAAAGCCAATTAAGATTGTACAGCTGGAATGGTAGTTACAATAGAAGGTTTTATTCTTTTCTTTAGTTGTGTATAAATATAGGAACAAATTATATTCTGCATATTCAATCAATACACAAAAATTTCTAAATTCTTGTTTCTTTCAGGTTGTTGATTATCTAATGTCTCAAAAACTGATCTAATGTACCCGACATGGCTACCGACAATAGCAAATGAAGAATCTCAACTCCAATAGATCGACAAATATTAAAATCCCTTTTCCCAACATCTTGGTTGAAGGAAAGCAATAGATGCATAACCAAGAAAGAAAGAAAATCAAGTGTAATCGAGCAAAGATAGTTATTTGACTTTCCATAGTTTACTAAAAAGTTTTTTCCCTGAAAACTAAAACACAAAAAAACATTTTTAATTTACAAAATTATATATACAATCACATGTTTACCATACACCCAACAAAATTTTCTAACATAAAATTATCTAGCACTTCAATAATTTATTTCTTCGCTTATAGTGAGTAAGACAAGTACCTGATTTTATTTGTAGAATTATGATTCTGATCATTCCTCAATTAGTTATCCACATAATAATATAGAGGATGTAATATTAAATAAATATGTCATGACCCAAAGTACACCTTAGACGTGACATGTCGTATAAGACCCCAAGAGACACAAACCACTTGACATACATATAACACAATGTAGTAGACAAAAGTAGAATGAAAGTAGAAAGTCTCATATCATAGGAGAGTTTGACATAAGATCAGAAGTCTAATCATATTCTTGACAAGTCAATCTTTAGAAGAGTTATTGGAACGTAACTCATACAACACGTACAACATCCAAAACCTAAAGACATAAGAAAGCATAGTAAAGGTGACACGATCCTTGGGAGGAGGAGAAACATCAGACCCTACATTATGAGACAATGTAGGTACAAATATGCATTAATACAACGAATATACCAAGTATGGAAAAATGCATGAAACATGATCATAAGGGGACATAAAGGAAAACATGAAACACATGGCCACTAAACTATAGTAAAAATCTTTAAAGAAGAATCATAAATCATGAACATGGTCAATGCATACTTAAAATCGTAATGAAAGCTTCATAAAACCTTTGAAGAAAATATAGTTTGTTTATGTGGGTATTTACCGTTAACTGACATAGACCTTGTGAGCTATAACATGGAATTTGACTTTTTGCACCCATACAAAAAATAGATGTCCTACTTACCAAGGTAAGGAACATAAACTTCTAGCTTAGGTGGATCCACTAGCTATGTCTTTCTAACAGAAGTCCTACAAGGGCATGTAGTTAGGGACAAGGATATTGCTACTAGAGACACAACCTCTACAAACCGGAGAGCCTCCATCTCAATATCCTCTGGGAGCTAAGTAAAAATTCAAACGGAATATTAATATACATATTCATGTCATCATACTTGAAAAACATAATTAAGTTACCAATCCAATCTTAATTCATCATAGAGTATCTCCTTAATTCATGATTCATACATGTGTGAAAAAACCTTTAGCCATTATGATATCTTAATATGTGAGAAAACAATTCACAATTTCATGCGTATGTGAGAAAACCATTCACAAGTTCATTGATGCTTATCTTAAAAGCAACCTTAGTTATTAAAACATTTTTTTCATAAATCATCATTCATAAGTTCATAGCTTTCTTCATAAATTCATCATCATAAACATGTACCATGCATGGGTGCATATGAAAACAATTGGAAAACATGTAATTGAATCAAATCATACGTAATAAGATTAAATCAAACAATTGAATCATAACAAATAGGATCCATAGATAATTGTATGAAACCCTAATCAAATTTGATTAAATTGGATTGGAAACTTGGAGATCTTTTGGGACCCAATGGATGAATCAAATCCACTGGTGAATTCCCATATACCTTGATGATCAAAGCCCGAAATCAATTGAGGAAAAATGAGACATGAAGAATGAACTCTAGTTTTCTTCCATGAAGATTGAGAGAATTTGAAGGGGATGAACTTAGATGCGATTTGGGGATTTGAGAGAATGAGAGGGCTTGGGTAGTTTTAGGAATTTAAAGGCAGTTATAGGACTTAAAAATAAGGGCAAAACGACATAGTATAGGTATAAAATGCATAGGAAATACCTACATACTGTAACATCTTGCAACTAGAAAGAAGTTAAAAATCTGGAAATAGTCATTTTTGGAAAGTATAAGGAAATCTGAAAATTTTTTAGTTAGTTAAAGTGAGTTTTTGGTCAACTTCAAACGACCATGACTCCTAGATCAGGATGATTTAGGTGTAGTTCTAGATATGGTTGGAAAGCTCTTGGAATGATCTTTTCAACGCCGCAAAGTTTGCACGATTCCAAGTTTGGATAAGGGAGTTATGCCCTTTGCAAGTTGGGCTGTTAGATTAAGGAAATGTCCAATCCGGAATTTTAAGGGGTATTTTAGTCTTTTCATTGCCCTATTATTTTAATCCTTTTTTAGGATTTTAATATGGGTCAAATAAGATTTTAGTCAGTTTTAGAATTTGGGATTTTATGCTAGGGCTTGGAGAAAGGAGTAAAGAGGAGAAAAGAGAAGAGAAAACAAGAACGTTCAAGATTGTCGAAGTTTGGCATGTGGAATTCGTCGGGGGTGATCCCTACAAGGTAAGCGGGATCACATAGCATTAGGTTAGTTCACCCACGCACCAAACATGATTAATTCAGCGATTTTCATTCTAAAAGTGTTAGAATTTGATGTTCTTGAGTAGTGTTCTTGAATTGTTTTCATTCTTGAACTTACATGTGATTGATGGGTTTTCATGAGAAAAAGAATCGATTTAAAACAAATTAGGATCAGAAAACAAGTTGAAAAACTTGTCAGACACACCTTGGGAGGGCCAGACACGTCGCGCCCTCAAAGCGTCAGGAGGCTGGGGTGGCGCGCCTGTAGTGCGCTCAAAATGAGCCCCAGTAAATTGGGGCCTGGCGCGGCGCGCCAGTGACGCGCCCGGATCGGCGTTTTTCACCCTGTTTTCGTCCTTCAGTCCATTTAAGTCCTTTTAAAGTGTATTAATGTTTTCCATTGATCCTAACTACGCTAAATGACTTCTAAACATCCAGAAATCATCTAGAAACATGAATCATAACCTTGAATCCATAAATTCAAATTCAAGGAAAGTCAAGAGCCAAGTTTAGAAAGTTCTTTGAGTCTTTTCAAGAGGTCTTTTGCAAATGCTTTTAACTTTGTTTTAAGACTTAAAGTTCAAGTTGAGTAAAGAGTAAAGAGTAAAGAGTAAAGTTTGAAGTTCATTTCATCAAAAGTACATTGGAACTATGTATTCCCAAAGAGGTTAAAATGTTTTCAAATTTTAATAAGAACGGAAACTGAGATTTCCAAAGAGCCTTCGGGCTAGTTTTTCAGAAAAGAGTAATAGCTTTCTAATTGAAACAAGAAGGGAAACTGAGATTTCCAAGATAGCCTTTGAGCTACGTTTTTGAGCACTAATCTCAAATCACAGAAGAAGTATGTTTTTAAAACATAAAGATCTAGTATATTTTGGGAGTACTATTGAGCACCGATATGGGGGAGAGTTAAGAAAACTCACAGCCCCCATAAACCATGTAGCCACCATGGGTAGAAAATGGTCATACTTTTTAGATGAACCCTTTTCACAATAGACTAGTGGATCCACTTAGTAATTCAGTTCCTATACCTTTGGCCGGGTATAGGATGCGCTGGCAGCGTGAGGTAGATCAATGTATCATCACTATAGCTCTTATGTGATGGTTATCAATTAGAGAAACTCCAACAGAAGTTATTGTATTTTTATATACATCAGTTTATTGTATTTTTACATACATTTCGGAGTTTAGTTGTATACTTGTATATATACACAGACTTGACACCATGTTTTTAAACAACTTTTTCTTTATATTGCACTTGTCTTAAACTGCTTTATATTGAAATGAGTTTAGTTAAGTATTCATAAGTTGAGAAGAGCCAAGGTAAGTGTTTCTTTCAGATTCCCTTTCAAGCCTATGTGGTTTTAGCACTCCAACTTGCATACTCCTACGTTCAATGAACTGATGCCAGTTGGCCTGCATCGTCTTATGATGCTGACACAGGTAACTAGGATCGGTGAGCCTCCTTGCATTTCGGAGGACCTATTTTCATTGTTTTCTAGTTAGTTCATTAGGATGTTGTGGGGTTTGTCCCAACATCCATCTTAGTTGTTTAGAGGCTTCATACACAGTCAAATGTTAGTTCTTTTAGTCTTTTCATTATCATATTTATTGTTAAGACTTGGGTTGCCACTTTTGGACAAGTTGAATGTTTCGCCTTTAAGCATTCTCGGTTATTTTAGTATTCAGTTCAGTTAAATGCTATAGATCTTTATTAATATGCATATTGTTTTTCACTGAGTTAAGTAAGCCAGGCCAAGGGTTCGCTTGGGGCCAACAATAGTGTTCGAGTGCCAGCCACGCCCAGGGTCTATGAAGCCGTGTCTATGTAGCGTGCCACACCTATAATTAGGAGGCTGCAACATTTAGGAATTCCTTCAATTTTTTCACACTCATTTCATGCGTTAGAGTTTATCTCTAAAAAGTTTCCCTCTAAGTTATGCCTGTGCGTGTTTCAGATAATCATGCCTCCACGAAGAGCTGTCAGAGGTCGTCCTGCTAGACGCAATGTTAAGGAGCAAGAGTTACCTAATGCACTTGAAGTACAACCTCAAGGGGAAGTTACTAATGGTTAGGCTGTGACTAATTAGATTGGGCAGCAAAGAGGAGCTAAACAGAATGAGGCTGATACTTCAAGAATTCTTGAGTTCTTGAGGATGAATCCTCCAAGTTTCACTGGTTCAAGTACTTCTGAGGACCTAGAGAACTTTGTTGATGAATTGAAGAAGGTGTTTAAAGTTATGCATGATGTTGATGCTGAACGAGTTGAACTAGCTGCTTATCAAATGAAGAATGTTTCTAGGACTTGGTTTGATCAATGGAAAGGGGGTAGAGTTGAGGATGCACCACCTACGAGCTGGGCCTAATTTGATGAAACTTTCTTGGGACGTTTCTTACCTCGAGAATTGAAAGAGGCTACGGTACGGGAATTTCTAACACTTAAGTAGAATTCTCTAAGTGTGCATGAGTATAGGTTGAAGTTCACCCAACTGTCTCGCTATGCTCCGAAAATGTTTGCGGACATGAGGAGTAGGATGAGTCTGTTTGTTGCTGGGTTGTCCCGTCTATCAACCAAAGAGGGCCAGGTAGCAATGCTTATTGAGGACATGGACATTTCAAGGTTGATAGTCTATGTGCAACAGGTAGAAGAAGAGAAGCTAGGGGATAGACAGGAATTCAAGAACAAAAGAGCTAAGACAGGGAATGAGTCCGGGCAGCAGAAGAGTAATGCCAACCGGTCTTCTTTCCAATAGAAACAGAAGGGACCTGCTCCATCATCAACTAGTGCACTTACACCTAGGAACAAATATGAGTACAATGGTCAGAATTCCAGAGCTAAGCCTGCCTATTCTCAAGGTAGTGTGGCACAAGGGCGGTAGTAAGCCTCCTGCATGCGCCAAATGTGGTAGGAACCACTCAAGTATTTGTCATGAGGGCTCCACTGGTTGTTTCAAGTGTGGTCATACTGGGCATTTCATGCGAGAGTGTCCAAAGAACAAGCAAGGAAATGGTAATGGGGGCAATAGAGCCCAGTCTTCTTCAGTTGCTCCATCGGATAGAATTGTACCTGGAGGGGCTACTTTCGGTACTGGCGGAGGAACAAACCACTTTTATGCCATAAACAGTCACCATAAGCAAGAGGATTCCCCAAATGTTTTCACTGGTATGATTCAAGTCTTTGAATTTACTATTTATGCCTTGCTAGATCCAGGAGTGAGTTTATCTTTTGTAACTCCATATGTTGCTATGAACTTTGATGTTATTCCTGAGCAACTTAGTGAACCATTCAGTGTCTCTAAGCCTATTGGTGAGTCTGTTCTAGCAGAGAGAGTCTATCGTGATTGTCCCGTTTCTATCAATCACAAGAGTACCATGACTGATTTAATTGAGTTAGACATGGTAGACTTTGATGTCATTCTTGGTATGGACTGGCTTCATGCCTGTTATGCCTCAGTTGATTGTAGAACTCGAGTAGTCAAGTTTCAGTTTCCAAATGAGCCAGTCATATAGTGGAAAAACAGTTCAGTAGTGCCTAAGAGTTGTTTCATTTCGTACCTAAGGCAATGAAGTTAGTTTCTAAGGGGTGTGTCTATCACTTAGTCCGAGTTAACGACTTAAGTATTGAGGTACCTCATATTCAGTCAGTTCCAGTAGTAAAAGAGTTTCCACAAGTCTTTCCTGATGATCTTCACGGAGTCCCTCCTGAGAGAGAGATAAACTTCGGTATAGATCTTCTTCCAGATACTTGTCCTATCTCTATTCCACCATATAGAATGGTATCAGCAGAGTTGAAAGAGCAGTTAAAAGATCTCTTAGATAAGGCCTTCATTCGACCAAGTGTCTCACCTTGGGGAGCTCCGGTCTTATTTGTGAGAAAGAAAGATGGTTCCCTTAGGATATGTATAGATTACAATCAGTTGAACAAGGTTACCATCAAGAATAAGTATCCTCTTTCGAGAATTGATGATATTTT
>JAKRZT010019163.1:0-19251 GCA_029582215.1 Solanum sparsipilum | reverse complement strand
ATATATATATATATATATATATATATATTGTATTTTTTATATAAAAAAATTGATATTACTTTTTTTAATATTTTATATATTTACACACTAAATAATCTTAAAATAGATTCAATCAAATATAGATGGTTGTTTAATAATGGGTAGAATGACAATGCAAATTGGCATGATTTAAGGCATTGCCATTTTAAAAAACGGATTCTGCCATTTTTAATGCCATCTAATTTTGGATTGTATCCTAATATACAAAACAAACAAACAAACTTTGAATACATGAAATACAATAATTTTACCATAGTAATTATAGCTACACAAAGTAATTATTATGATAATTATAGCTAGAGAAATATGATAACACCTAAACTATAGTCACAAGTTTCTCTTCTGACTATAGTGCACTGGTGGGAGTGCTTCACCCCTTAACCAGAGGTCTCGGTTTCGAGCCCTGGGTATGGAAAAAATCATGCTGGGAGAGCCACCTCCAAATGAGCCCTGCAGTGCGCGATCCGGATTTAGTCGGAGCTCCAGTGTGGACCCCGAACACCGGGTGGGAAACCAAAAAAAAAAGTTTCTCTTTTTAAATTGGAAACCTTTTTGTCACCTCTCACTGAATTTTCTCTCTAGTAACATCTTAAATCATCATGTTGTTAATTCTTTAACTAATCATAATTAGTGCCAGAGTAAGAAATTCTTATGAGATGTGTAACACATAGGATTAAAATAAGTGATCTAAAGTAATTTTTGAATTGCCTTTTGCCACTAAGTAATTATTTATTTATTTTTTGCTTCTCAAGGATATTTAATTGTTCATATATAGCAGAATAATATAGCTTTTGCCTTGTATGGATTGAAACTCATTGCCTCTCTTTTATATATTTGTGTAATTCTTCTTAATTACATGGCCTATAAATGGAAGCGTTGTAACTTCCGGTACACTGGAGTTTTAAAAGGGGAGAAAAAGGTTTAACTACTGAACCTTTTACATCACTTACAAAATTATACTAATATGTTAATTCGACTTCTTCTTCTTCTTTGGCATCCTCTGTAACTTCCTCCACTTCAAATATATCTGGAATGACAATCCTGAGAAGACCATGATGACGCTTGTCCATTGCTTTGTGGACAATGGGTTGCCACTTAACACAGATGACACGACTATGCTAACAAACTTGCGCGTTGTGGTGATGGTTGTGTTAGTCAGTGAACCAAATCGGCTAATGGTTAGAAAAATGAAGTTCTGGCCAACAGCACCACATAGACAGTACATAAGAATGTCCCACGCTGCTTCTGGGTGCTGCTTACAGAATTGAACCGCCTCAAATCCGCTGGCATTTGACCAGCCAAACATGAAGATCATATTGTAAATGGTACCCCATAAATTCATTCCTAACATAATATCCCAAGCAGATGTCTTAGGGTACCTGGCAAAATAGAAAAATTTTGTTAGTAACAAGTAAACGATTGAAGTTCTATCTAACCCATACATTTGGCACACATACCTAGCAAATTCAAGGAGAAAAATGTATATTAAACAATGTGTTCTTTTAGTTAGCATAATATTTTGGTTAAATCCCTCCTAAGATAGCAATACTCATGCAATTTCTTCTATTCTTGATCCTAAAGTTCTTAACCTAGACGTGTCTCTTTTGACATCAAACGACCCGATGTGTCAATTCCCAATCAGAAGTTTAGCTTATGGTGTAAGCCAAAAATCTTAAACAAAGTTGAACTACAAGTATATAAAACACCAAAATGTTAGTGCTCATGGAGTGCAGTGACCTAAAATGTCGGAGTCTCATGAATTCTTTCCTCTTTGTTTTCCATTACATCATAAAATGACTTATAAACTTAATGACCTCCCCCTATTGGTTGTTCGTGGATTCAATAATCAAGAAATCTATCCACGACTTCTTGCACTAAATTCTCCTGACACATTACTAATCCTCCAAGTGTAGATCTGCATATTATTAACAGATCAGTAAGGAGTCACAGATAACAAAATTACCTTGCTTTAATCGAATCCTGAGTAGCATTGGTGAAACCATCAAAGGTGAGGTTCAGGAAGCACAGCCCATATCCAACTGGAGCATTGGGGTGCGCCAACTTACTTATCGTTTTTGAGCTAGTCTGAAGACAACAATTATAACACAAAAGGTAAGCAGTGGTGCTAAAAAACATACTCTGTTTGCTCGTATAATCGCAAGAATCAAATCTGATAACTAATAGGATAGACAAGAGAGAATTGACACCTTTTGTCTGGTCTTTTTTTATTTTAAAAATAAATTAATTCAGATGTTTTAAATAAAATGTCACCTTTAGAAGTGCAAACATTGATACTCCACCAGCAACAAGCAGTGTGCACACATACTCTGGAACTGTATATCTTATGCCATAAACTATTGCGCCCATGAGCATTACTGCAGAAAAGCATTGTAACTGTATATGTCAATTAAAAGAAAGCTTTTATCGATATAAATATTTTTTATGAGTAACGCACAAATATATATCAACAAAAACATCTATCAGTAAAGGAAGCCAGAAATTCTGGTTTCTTGCAGCAGAACATTTAAGCACGGGTGTATCCTATAGATAAGCCTCCCAAGCAGCCACTAAATAGTCCTAGACATGGTGTCCAAACGGAGGCATCAATAGAAACAATAGAGGGATCCTTCCCTAGAGCTTTTCATTAATCTCCGTTTTTCCTATAGCTTTCCATTAATCTCCTTTTAGTCCAACAACTCTTTTTCATCAGGGAGATATGAGAGACACAGAGATCCCAGTTACAGTAAATTCTCTCTTATCTAAAAAAATGAAAATATTAGTTCTAACTCCATAGAGATGCTATGTCACCATACCACTCTTCCATGTGGTCCTCCAAATGTAAACTGCTTGCTTCTACCAATCTTTTGACCTTCAATGGTCAAGACTATCAGATACAATTATCAGGTAGACTATGAGGCAATTCATTATATTTATTTCTAGTCCACTAAACCCATATCCTCTACTCCAAAGTGCTTTTGACAACCACTCCAGTTAAACACAATTTCTTCTCTGAATATCCAACAATGACTGGAAACCCACCATGTTTAGTTGCTATTCTTTCTTTTTCTTCCTTTTTCCGAGTACTGGCTATTCTTTCTATGGTCATGGTCTTAGCATATGTATGATCAGGGTACTTTCGTGTTGATGAAAATGTTTGCTAATGCATGTATATTCCTTTCCTTTTTCTCTTATTCCCAAAAGGAGAAAGAAAACATATGCTCATTGACATGAAAATTCCATTCTCTTTGAAAGACAAATCAAGCATCTCTTGAACTCTCACATGTCTTTCCTTTTGTTATCAATACAACAAAAAATAGTGTCCCCTATAGCTTTCCATTGATCTCTTTTTCCCTCTAGCTTTCCGCATCTCCTTATTAGCCAACAAACTTGTTTTTGATTGATTATTTGACAACAAAATTAAAACAAAAACTCGAAAGGAAAAAAGGAAAAAAAAAAGGAAGGATATTTGTTACAACTTTAAAAAGAATCTTGTTAATGGTAAAATACCAGGAATCATTTTTGATGATTTTGCCAGGACCTGCAAAGGCAATTAACCTCATTAGTATCAGAAGTAAAGAAACAATTATTTAAAATCAAAAATGTCAACTCCTACGACTAGGATATTGATCACAGCCAGTAAAGATTTCTTCTAGTCATAAATGCTATTTCAGAAAATTCTAGAACTATGGTTTACATTTCACAACAAGAAGAAAAAATTCCATGGAAATTGGACATACCTGTGCAGGATAACTAATATATTTTAGCGCTTCAATACCCATTGCTGGTCCAATAGTATTTGTAATGCCAGCACTCCAGTAACTCCACCAGGGAGCACCACCACTGTTTCCGCTTGACCAAATCTTTATCACTGCACAAAAAGCACACTGAATTCTTAACTAATCATCTAACCAGTGCTAATTCAAGCATATATACAATATCACCAAGAAACATGTGAACATCCAATACTTGAATGCTGTAAACTTACTCATAAATGACCATATCAGACATACTACATTTTGTGCCAGGTTCAGGAATGCCAAGTGTTCAAACCTCTCTTTGTTTGGGCCAAACCGCTTAGTTGACCTAAAAGCCCAAATACAAACAAACACAAACAAATCAACTTAATGTATATAAACACTGCACAACTCAATCAATCAACAAGACCTCAATACCAAACACCTAGGATCGGCTAATTCAATGGAGTAGCCAGAAATTTCATGAAGGGTGTCCAAACTTTTGATAGTAAATTCAAAAAAAAAAAGTTACTCTATAGGTGTAGGTTTTGAGCATACCCTTTCCATTGCGCTACAAGTCTCCGTTGATTCTAAGGGTGTTCAAAATACTATATATATACCAATATAATGTAAGATTTGATCTATATATATAGTGTACTTTTCCGACAAAGGGTGTCTAGCTGGACACCCTAACACTACCATAGCTCCGCCCCTGTCGGCTATATGAATCTTTATATACATTATGCTCTGTTCAGGTCCATTTGTAAATATTTGGCTTTCAAGCTCACAAGTTCAAAAATACATTGTGACAAAAGTTACACAAAAGCTCCAAAAAATTGACCGTTATGGCATATTCAAGGCAATGTCTTTGGATTGAAAGGAACTTATGAATCTTTGCTATGGTTACTAAAGATGCATCGGTGATTAATACAAAATAATTTAGTTACCAAGAAGGAAAAAAAAAAGGCAATGTCTCGTTATAACTCAACATAGAAACTGCTGCCTTAATTTCCTTCTTTATTGGTTATCAATATTACTATACTACTCACTAACACTCAATTTATGTGACACTCTTTCCTTCTTACTCAGTCTAAGAAAGAACGACAACTTCCTATATTTAGTAACAATTTGATTTTGAACTTCCCATTTTAAGCTCCAGAAATTTGTAAGTCTTGTTTTAGACCACAAGTTTCAAAATTCTTTTTTTTTGCTCTTAAATTTCGTAACCAGTCAAACACATTTCACATAAATTAGGACGGAGGGAGTAACATTTAGCATAGCACGTTCCATCAATTCTATTTCAATAGCTAACTTTTTACTATTGAATCATCAGAGCATCTCATCAAAACGTTTGAAGTGTTAGAAAGAACACACCGGTAAACTATATATTTTTTCGAACCAAACTGGTAAAATTTCTTCTTTTTTTCTTAATTAATCGCCAATAAACATGAAACAAAACTCCATTCCAAATTAACAGTCACTTTAGCTCAAAAAATATTTCCTAAAATAATTGTAAACTTAGGAATTCAATACTAAAGCTGCAATTATTTTCCTATTTAAGAAGATATCAATCAGCTTTAATTAGACAACAGTTAAAATGAGACCGAATTAGTAATAGCATGGAACATAACAAAAATGAATAGAAGCTTCTAGAAATCGGAAGAAGAGTGAAATGCTTACACAGTCTCTTGCAGAACGCCTTGGTAAATATAAGCAGACCAAATGCCGGCGACACAAAAGGCGAGGACCATAACACGGCGGATCCCGGCGCCGTGAGACTCCATTGTGCTTAATGTCGTCGGCGCTTCCACTTTGATTCTCCCTGCCACGTGTGTATTCTCCGGCGACTCTCTCCGACGACGATCACTCACCGGCGATAGGGAATCGACGGGACAACTTCGGTGTTTGCCGTTGAATTTTCTATTTAACTGCCGCTGCACGGGAAATGATTATTGTGTTTTTGGGAAATTTGTATTACAGAATTGTGGGATCTGAATTACGTATGTACTCCACATGGCGAATAGCTATTGGGTGACATAAGTGTTAAGTGACATGTGATTGGCAGTGTAAACGCATACACTTTTTATTTTTTTTAAAATAAAAAATGTGATTAAACTACGTGAAAAGAACAAAAATATCATTTGTTTATAGTTTGACTCACAAAATGTTCTTATCGTTAATATTTTGGTTTTAAAATATTCTTAAACTATGTGAAAAGAATAAAAATTCCCTCAATTTATAGTTTGGTCCAAAAATGTTATCGTCGTTAATACTTTGGTCCAAAAATATCCTTATTGTTATTTAATGGGTCACAAATGCTCATTTTTCGAATAAATATATTATTATTTTCTTTTTAACACGTTCTTTTTTCTGATAATTTTTAAAAAAAAATCAGCAAATGTTTATCTTACTTCAATTCAAAAAAAAATAAAAAATGAAAATATTTCTTATTTTATTATCATTATTTTTTATCATTATATAAATATAAATTAATGATGGATATACTATGATCTTATATATATGACATATATTATCTGTCGAAAAGGTACATGAAGTTATTCTATTTTAATTGATAAAATGAGATTAAGAAAAAAAACATTTCCTATATTTTTATTTGTTAAAGTGATTTTAGAAGAAAGAAAACAAGAATAGTGTCCTTTAATAATATTTAATTAAGAAGAAGATGTGTTTAAAAAGAATAAAATAATATATTTATTCGTAAAAGGGCATTTTTGACCCATTTTGTAACTATAGGGGCATTTCTGGACCAAAGTATTGTCTGCAAGGGCAATTTTGAAACAAAGTATTGACGGTAAGGGCATTTTTGAGCCAAACTATAAATTGAGGGCATTTTGTTCCTTTCACATAGTTTAAGGGCATTTTTTACCCTTTTACCTTTAAAAAAACTACTCTCTCTGTTCACTTTTATTTGACAAAAGTGAAAATGAAAATCTATTTTAGGAATAAGTGACAAGTAAAAATGAACGGATGGAGTATTTTGCTTTTCTATTTATTTTGAAGTTTCAACAAGGTCTCATGTGTTTACATTGGAGCCCATTAAATTTGAATCACCCAAAAAGAAATAGGAAAAATTATCTAACTATACAACTTTTTTTTTTTATCATATCCTCTAAAATTTTCTACCATTTGAAAAAAAATCTCGTCCCTTATCTTTTGATTCGGATGACGATGATTTTCATGAAAATAGATCCAAACAATGAAATGATCCATCAATCAAGAAGAAATTGTTGTTAGGGTTTTGCCCTGATTTTCTTACCATAATTTAAGATTTATTTTTCCTTAAAGAAAAGACAAAACATTACCATAAATGTTTTTACTTTTCTTGAAAGAAAAATATAATATTCTTTTATATTTGGTTTATTCTCTCCTTTTAGAACTCTTTTTCTAGTAAGAAAAGGTTTTAGGACTCTATAAATATAAGTTTGTTTCTTCTAACACAATAACAATAGAGTCCACAATGTAGACATTTAAAAGTTTTGTTTAAGGGGAGATTTTCTCTCTACAGTTTTTATGTTTTTATTAGTTTTTAATTATGTAGGTCAATTGGTCATATCATATAATAATAGCATTATGTCTTTTAATATAGTTTTATGTGTCGTCTAATTTATCCTCATATGATTTGCAAATTATAAGCTTCCGCATGACGCCCCAATTCACCCTTCATAACCCAACAAGTAATATCAGAGTACATGGTCCAACGATCCCATGGTCCAATGATCCTATGGTTCAACAAGATTGAAGAAAGGTTCAAGTGGTTTCAAATCAATTTGCAACAACTTTGATGATAATTAAGATTTTTGTCGAGCTACATGTAGAGAAGAAGTTTCAACCATATTTTCAACATTCCTGTTGCTGCAATTTTTTAAAAATAAAAATAAAATATTTTTAACCCATATGTTTTAAACTTTATTTTTAACCATGACAAGCAACGGTGATGAAGATTTTGTGAAGAACAAGATTATCATGCAATGAAAAAGACATATCAAGCTTTGTCAAGAAAATCCAGCCAAAAGGGGAGATTTGTTAGGGTTTTGCCCTGATTTTCTTACCATAATTTAAGATTTATTTTTCCTTAAAGAAAAGACAAAACATTACCATAAATGTTTTTACTTTTCTTGAAAGGAAAATATAATATTCTTTCATAATTGGTTTATTCTCTCCTTTTAGGACTCTTTTTCTAGTAAGAAAAGGTTTTAGGACTCTATAAATATAGGTTTGTTTCTTCTAACACAATAACAATAGAATCCACAATGTAGACATTTAAGAGTTTTGTTTAAGGAGAGATTTTCTCTCTACAGTTTTTATGTTTTTATTAGTTTTTAATTATGTAGGTCAATTGGTCATATCATATAATAATAGCATTATGTCTTTTAATATAGTTTTATGTGTCGTCTAATTTATCCTCATATGATTTGCAAATTATAAGCTTCCGCATGACGCCCCAATTCACCCTTCGTAACCCAACAATTGCAAGAGGAGAAGTTGAAGAAGGAAGCATGTTCGTGTTTTAAACACCCATTCAAAAACTTCCAACGAGTTGGTATATAACCTCAATTATTTCTAATGTATTTGATTGATTTTTGTGTGTTTACTTATGAATCATGTTTATGTTTCAACTATTAGATATATTTACAATTTTATTTGTGTACAATGTACCTGACACAAATGTTATTGTTAATAAATTACCCCAATTCATGTTTATATAGTTATGTATCTGATACATAACTATGTCAACTTTCATTATATTTTAGTAGCTGATACATACAATATCCATTGTTATGCATCGAATACATAACTAAACACACCTAATACAAAGCTGACACAATCCATATGGTTATATGTATCAGAACTCATGTATCAACTTTGTATTAGGTGCATTTAGTCATATATAAGAATTTGTATCTTGACACCATACATATAGTTTTGTGTGCTTACTTATATATTACGTTTATGTTTCAACTATAATACACATTACAATTTTGTTGGTGTACAATATATCGGGTACAAATGTTATTGCTGATAAATAACCTCAATTATTTCAAACCTAAATCAGTATGAATCATGTTTATAGTTATGTATCTGATAAATGCAGAGTCGTCTTAACCCTAGGCCACTAAAGTCATCGCTTAAGGCCCCATATTTTTTAAAAAAAATTACTTATAAATGTTTTTTTTAAATTTTTTTTTATATGTACTATGAGTGATATGATTTCCACTAAGAAAATTGCATATGAGAGGAATATAGAACCCGGATTTTGTAAGAAACAATTTGATGAAAATAGTGATAACAAAATCACAAAGTCCCTTGAAATTCGATATATAGATTTGAACTTTTGAACCAATTGAAGCATATAAAAATACTTTTGATTTCTTATTTAGTGGTTAGGGGTGGGCATGGTATGGTATATACCGAATTACCACACCATACCAAAAAAATTTATATTGTAGTTTTAGTATTATGGTATTTGGTATGGTATATGGTATACATTTTAATTTTTTTTGGTATTCGGTATGGTATTTGGTATTTAGAAATAACATACCAAAATACCGAATACCATGTTGAACTATACAGTTAGATAAATAACATATATATATGTATTATTAAAATTCTAACAAATATGCAACCTAGTATTAGAACAAACTAAATGTTTAGAAGTTGAAACTTTGATTACTCTATTTTGATTGAAATGAATTTGAATTATTGATTAACAAAAGGAATTTTTTGTACTTTATTTTGCATGTATATATCTACATGTGTAATGTGTTAGTATGATACAATTGAGACTTTTTTAATGGTCGAAATCATAATACTCTATTATACGAGTATATATTAATCGAAGTTAAACAAATTATGGCTACTGATTTATTATATCGTAGAATACTGTAACCAAACTTCAATATACCGAACCATACTGAATTAAATTGGTATGGTAATGGTATAATGTTTAAAAAATAGAATATCGAAATTACGGTATCGATAGTTTCAAATACCGTATCGTACCATGAATTGCATATGAGATGAATATAGAACCCGAATTTTATAAGAAACAATGTGATGAAAATAGTGATAATAAAATCACAAAGTCCCCTGAAATTAGATATATAGATTTGAAATTTTGAACCAATTGAAGCATATGAAAATATTTTCGGTTTCTTATTTAGTGGTAAATTGAGATCACTAGATATGAGAATTTGAAAAGAACATTGTCTTAATCTTGAACTTTCTTAACACATAATAGTTATTCTGTTATTGATGGTTTAGATTTATTTATTTGAATTAAAAGTGTTAAGAGAAGATAATGATCTAATGAAAATACTCAATCAAATAAAAAGACTTGATTCTTTTCCAAATACACATATTGCTTATAGAATAATGTTAACAACTCATGTAATCATTACCTCAGCCGAAATAAATTTTTTGAAACTAAAATGGTGTAAAAAATAATTTAAACAAAAAATGAAGGGAGAAAAAAAAACGAAGAAAGAAAATTTTTGGAAAATAAAATGGGGAAAAAATGGTAAAAAAAAAAAAAAAGAGGAGAAAGAGACTACGTACGAGAGAAAGAAAAAAAAAAGGGTGGAGAGAGAAAAAAAAGAATATGTTTATTTAATATTTTAGGAGAAGATTAGAAAAGAGGAGAAAGATTAGGGGAGATATTTTAGGAAGAAATTTTTTTTAAAAAAAAGATTTTCTAGGACTAAAGAAACGTGTGTTTTTAAAATCTCTTTATTATATTTATTTTTCGTTTTTCTTGTTCTACTTTGTTAAGATTTTATTGTTATATTGTGAAAAATCAAACTACTGTTATATATGAGTAATTTAGGTGCTTAAATTGTATAGTTAAGTTTTTTCTCTATAATCCTTTGATTGTTTCTTGTTTAGTTCAGTTCAATTCTTTGATATGGACTTGATATGTTGGGCTATTTTTAGTTTAGGCCGGACACTAGTACCCAAACTAAATAACACATTAAAATAACAAAGAAATTATTTAATTACACAAATATTCTTATCATATTTAGTAATTCTTCCAATAGTTTAAAATAATTATATATTGTCTTAATTACTAATTAATAATTATTTGATATCAGATACACTTAGATAAATGTATGATTGCTACCATATACATTGAAATAGGGAGAGAGGCAAGCGAGATAGGAGAGAAGCAAACAAGATAGTCTATGTATCCCAGTTATACATTTTGAAATACAAATACATAGGGAGAGAGGTGAGCGAGACAGGAGCAGAGAGGCGAATGAGAGAGTCAAATACATGAAAATCCACTTAGATATAATGTATTTAAAACAAATTACATCTAATTTTAACTCAATACATTTGAAATACATGTATCTTGACGCTCAAATACATGTATTCAAAGTCCAAATTATGAAGAATATATTTTGATCAATTACAAACTTGAGGGGTAGATTTGAATATTTTCCTATCATAATATAAACCCAAAAATAGATTTAGAATAGATGATAAAATTTGATCCCTTCAAAGAAGATATAACTTAGCTTTTACTCTTCGTTTTTGTAAGTTTAATGTATCACTTTTTTTCAACATGATGTATTTAATCAAATCGTTGGAAAACTAGCAGAGTTTGGTAGACAAAAATAGGAAAATAATGAAGGAAAACCGTGTATATATTTAATTTTCTATATTAGACAATGACCTTTTAAATGAACCTAATTTCACGATTTAGGTGGTCCACAAAACACTTCCAAAGAATAAGTCCATTGTTGTCTCCTTCTTATCCCATCATGTTTGGTATCCGTTTTGGAATTTATTTTATTGGATTCAGCCGAAAATTTCACTCTGAGGAAGTAAACGGCTTTGTATTGAAGGTGATTCAAATTCTAGATTTGAACTCAAGAATTTTGGTCAAGAATAAAAGAGTATTTATCTCTTTATCCCAATTACCTTCAGTATGTTGAGACCTCATTTATTTTCATTAAGATTAAGTTGTTTGATCTGAATGCACATCTGAATATCAAGAAGAAGAAATGTATTTGTTAACCAATTTAATAAAAAAAATGATTATGAATATAAAAAAAGACAAATACTATTAGTTTTTCCTTGCGAAGTTATGACCATCAGAACCATTTGAATACAATTTCTTGTCTTTTGTAAAAAATAAACATTTTAATAAAAAAAATTTCTTTTAAATATTCGTACTTGAAATATTAATAATGATTTTTATATATATTTTTAATATTTTATTCTTATGCATAATATATGTTACACTAACGAGCAGAACATCAGAGATGCACAAGCCTTGTCTAATGAACGACGACTTTTGATTCTTCACTTCAAGGAGTAGAGTCGCCGTCCAACCCTACCTATATAAAAGAAAAAGAATTGATCACTAGATCCCGAGCAATTCTATCTTTTTTCCACTATCCAACACTCATGCGTCTCATTTCTTCCATTCTTTTAAATCTTTCAATAAAGCCTTCTTAGCTGTGTTGTCACCTGTTCGCATTTTCTGTTTACTGACATGTTGGGAGAGGACTTTAACTTTAAAAATGCCTAAAAAGGTCAAGACCATAGTCATTATCAAAAGAATATAATAGTAAGTATGTATTAAGGTAGGTAATCTAAATTGAGATTCTAAATCAGTAGATATCTATAAATTATAAAGTATGACACAATTCATAGTACTTATTTGGGGACAATTGCTTAAATTTCAAATATTAATATTAAATATAATCTTAACAACTCCTTAATTATATATTTCAAGTTGAAGATCATAAACAATGCAGTTCCAAACTATTCTCAAGAAATTAGAAATTTCACCAAAGATCGATAATCAAAATTTAATATATTTACAATCTCAGCTTATGTATTGTATTTTTTAGTTTACTTTATCTTAAAAAGAATGTCATTTTTTATAACATCAGATTTTTATTGAGACGATTTATTGCCACACAAATATTTATATTTATTTTAAATCACAAGATTCAAAAATTTTGTTAGAAAAATTATACGCTACATAAATTTAGATGAAAGATTATATAAAACATAAAAAATAATATTTTACAGTATACATAACTCATGGGTGAAATCACCATTTGAGTTACGAATTTCACTGAATATAATAACTTTAACTTAAATCTCATATTTATACGTAAAAATTTATCTACGGTAAAATACATAATTTGTACACTCTAATTGTTAGCAAAAATCATTTACACATTTTAATTATATAATATTATGGACTTAATACTTTATATTCTTGATTGAGGTGAAACTAAAACCACCCGATGAAGTATAATACTAGTTTCATTGAGGTAATTGTAAGGGCAGGCTAGGGTTTATTTTAGTCATTTAGAATAAGAATTACTCCCTCCGTCTATTTTTAGTTGTATGTTGTGTTTTTCGAAAGTCAATTTGACTAATTTTCAATGTTAAATTAGATTACATTAATTCGATATTTTAAACAAAAAATTAGATATTAAAAACTATACGAAAAGTACTATAAATTGCAATGTTTTTTACATATCAATATGATGAAAAAATACATCGTAAAATGTTAGTCAAAGTTCTTATCGTTTGACTCTAAAAAAGAAATCATAACAACTAAAAGTGGATGGAGGAAGTAGTGGATAGAAGTAAAGAACTAAACTCTAAAGTTTAATGAAAATTTGGGAATGGATTGGGGATTAATATATTGTCTTTAGTTCAATCTAGGAAGGAATATTCAAAAACCCTAAGGAGATTATAGACCATATCGATAGAGCAGTTTGATATTTTATAGAGTATTTATATAGGTTTGTAGGAGAGTCACGTATCTTAGGGTTTGTATTGTTGGAGTTTCTAGTTCCAATATTTCTCTCTTTAGTTTCTTATTTTTGTGAAGAATGAAGTACATCATTATTCTTTTAATCATTTATTCAAGTAAGCTTTACCAATTATTTTTCTTTCATCATGAGTAGATAAATCTTTTATTGAGTTTATAAAATTTAATGCAAGTATAACGTTCACAAGTTTCGTGTGTTGCATAATTTTTGAAAATTAACATGTCTACCTTCTTCTCGTTCTTATTGATGGGTTGATGGTTGCATAATTTTTGAAAATTAACATGTCTACCCTCAGTTTTCTAGGTTGATTTCCCCCCTCATTTTAGTACTGAATTTTGAACTTATGCTATTTAATTTCAGTGAAGATCGGAATCCTCACCAACCAAAGTTTTAGAAGAGTAGAACCAAAATCGAATAAAAAAATAAAAAAATTGAAACTCAAAACCAAATTAATTTGATTTGGTCTGATTTTGTAATTTTTTGATATTTATGTCAATCCGTAACAAGTAGGTCAAAGTTATGTACAACTCATTGCAGCAAGAACCTTCAATAATTGGACACGTTTTGGAAGGTAATATATTTAGGTAAATAGACTTTTGTTATTATAAGGCACGTTTGACGGTAGATTAAACAATAATTTTGGAAGAACAATCACAAATATAGGAAAAACAAGAAAAAAATGAAAAAAGTTAATTTTTGGTTTGACAAGTTCAAAGGGTAGGGACCAATTTGGTAATTATAGATACATGAACGTAATCATCACAAATAGATACACAACACAATCCAATGGTGCTCTCACGGAACTCAATTCAATGGTCCTCTCATAAAATCCATACCCAAACTGTTAGTGTACCGGTACGTGGTACCCGATTCAAGTTAGTGTGCCGGACGTGACATCCGATCGCATATATGCGCCGGAATGTGGCACCCGATCCAAGTTAGTGTGTTGGAATGTAACACCCGATCTATTCAACAAGCCACAATCACAATCACAATGTACATTCTCATAATCACACTCAAGCGTTGATTCATGGCATACAATTCTTCATTCATACTCATTTACTATTAGTGTGATCAATAATGCAACATTCGCATACATACATGCATTATAATGAAGTAATTACTAACAAACATCACACCAACATGAAATCACAACCATCACCTACCTCGAACAAGGCTTGAATCCCCTAAGAAACTTGATTCTTCCCTTTTCGGATTCTTTCCGCTTGTTCTTGGTCTACAAACAATCAATATAATGTGAATATCAATAAACAATATCTAATTACCTGGATTATAATCAATAATATCAACCCTAGGCCAAACCCTTGATCTCCACACCCAGATTAGGGCTTTTTCCACCATAATTCCTAGATCAAAACCCTCCCCCATCGATAATTACCCAAGAAACTAAGTTCTACGGATTGAAAAATAGATTTGGGGAGTAAAAACCTTGTCTTTTTTGCTAGAAGAGGTGGAAAACCTTCAAGAAATATCCTTGGGTCTTTCCTTAGCTCTCAAGATCGAATGTTGCAGAATAATAATGTTTTTGGGATTTATTTCCGACTTAAGTCGCGACTGTCCCGCTACAGCCACCCCGCTCTGGGGGCACTAATCCCGCTCTGGCGGCTTGCGTAGAGACTGAACGTCGGAATTAGAGTTTCAAACCCTCATTTCACAACACACCTTCAACCCATGACATTAAAAAATAACATGTTCATGCTAAGATCAGTTTCGGGAGTTCTACTTGCCCGAATTCGATTTCATAAAGTCGTATGGTTTCCTTAACGTCTTAGCTATCTACTCATGTGATCAAATTCATCGTTTGTTACTAGATTTCCCTAGACCTCACTGACTTCAATTTCGTCCAAATCTAGACTAGGTTGGGAAATTTCAAGATACTACCAAAAAGTTTTTCGATCCAAAAATTTTCCCCGTTGACTTTTCTATAACCACGGAAACTGGTCGTTACACAATTTTTTTAATAGTTTACAGTATAATAATTTGTATAATCTTTTGTAAGATATTACTAGACATATATATACAATTGTACGTTACATAATATCACAACTGTTTAGATCTTAAATAATTTTTTATTGATCTTAGTTTTGTAAAACAAAATTAATTGAGTAATATGTTCCATAAACTACTAAAATTATTCTAGAAGTTGTAGAATATTTAAAAATAGAATTAAGACTTTACTTGATTGAATATGTCAATTAGAGTATTATTTTTTATTTGTATGACATATCGTATAATAGGTCTATTATATTCTTCAATTTCGTAGTGATTATAACGCTTTAGGAGTCATCCAAAGTTATGACAATGCATTTTGAAATTAAATTGTTTGATAATTTAATTAGTTTGAGATTGGAATATCTAAAAAGACACTTAAAGAATTGAAGAAAGTCTTATAAACTCAATATTAGAAACACAATTGGTTCAAATTAAAGTCAATTGGACAAAATGAAGAAGTAGAAACTAGAAAGTTACAATAAATTTAATTTCCTATGACTTTCAATCATAGTTACGTTAATGATATTTTTAGGGAAGTAGTAAAACTTAGAAAAAAAAATGTTCATAATAATTGGTAAAAGATTGACAATAAACTACTAAGAAAATTTCAATTAACACTAATAATATATACATAATTATCTGAGCTTCCCTAGATATTTCATCTCTCCCTAGATATTTCATCTCTTAAATATCTTAATACACATCTCTTCGCTCTCATCTGGTAAGTTTGAATCCAATTTGCACATGAGTGGATTTATTTATTGCACATATGAGAATAGAGATTGAGATTTTTGAGGGTTAAAAAAGAAAAAGAAAAAGCTACATAATTAGACATATTTAACTATCATATACACATATTTAAAAATATTGCTCATAATATCACTTTTTAATAGCTATACCATATATTTTTAAAAGTTAAATCAGATATACAAATTTCTTAAATATGATATTGAATAATTATCTTAAAATTTAAATCCTTAATTAAAGGTACATTAACAATTCAACCTTCCTCAATCTCCTCTACCAACAATATCTCTCCCCCCACCCCGACCTCCTCCACCTTTTTTTCTCTCTTCCTTCATTCTCTCTACACATAATTTCATCATAATATCTATCAAAAATGATTATGGTTCATTAGCAATATATTTAGAAGTTTGTTATCTTTCAACCATTATTCTTGTATCATTGTGTAATGTATCTATCACATATATCAGGGTTTTCTTTTATAAAAAAAAACTATTAGTTTTCCCCCTGGCGTCAGAGATGATCATGAAAGAAATTTTATGGCGGAAGCGCTAGAGGACAAGTCAGGTTAGATGAAGATGAAGGACCAGAATCACTGGTGGAGAAGTCATATCAGTGCTGAATTTCAGTACCGAACTTGGTGAGTTTTTGAAAAATCTATAGAGCTACAATGTTGTTCAGATTGGACTCCAAAGAAAAGCGTGAAAGAAATCATTTGAATCCCAGACATATCTACATGTGATGAAATAGGAGCAGTAACTTAGGTGGACCTGAGTGTAGATGATTGTAATTAGCTGTACATAATTCCTAACAGATTCTGTTTTAGTTTGTTAGTTAGAATAAATGTATAACCACCAATAGAAGATTCTAGAAGGATCTTATGCAATTGTATATAAGGGAGAAGATGTAACTAGATTCTCCAAGTAATTCATTTTCACATTTTGTACAAACGCTTCTTCACAGATATAAAGATGTTATCTTCTGTTTCTTAGCTCATTGTTCTTCAATGGAGATAAATTGATTCGTTAACATGGTATCAGAGCTGTGTGGCCATTGATATGGTCTGATTGAGCGAGTTCACAGAAGAAACATGGCGATTGTAGTGGATAATGAGTTGCCGAAAAAATTAAGCCATAGTCATGCTTTATATCTAAATTCTTCAGATAATTCTGGAGTGATGTTGATTTCAATTCAACTAACTAGATCTGAGAACTATTCTGTATGGAGCAGATCAATGAAGATTGCTATACTTGGAAGAAACAAGTTGGGTTTCATTGATGGAAAGTACAGAAAAGAAGGTTTTGGTACAAATTTGGTTGATCTATGGGAGCGTTGTAATGCAATTGTTCTCTCATGGATAATGAATTCTGTCTCAAAGAAATTGCTTAGTGGAATTGTCTACTCGACTGATGCATATGGAGTTTGGAGAGATATCAAAGAGCGATTCGACAAAGCTGATGGATCGCGGATTTTTCAGTTGCACAGGGAGATTGTATCTCTAACTCAAGGAATGAGTAGCATTTCTGAGTATTTTACTCGATTGCATTTGTTTTGGGCAGAATTTGACAGTTTAGCTCCTTTTCTTGGATGTGATTGTGCGAGATCACGAGATTTTATCGAGTTCATGCGAAGGCAAAAATTGCTGCAGTTTCTCATGGGCCTAAATGAGTCCTATGAACAAGCTAGAGGTCAGCTTCTAATGTTGATTCCAATTCCTTCTGTAAATCAGGTGTACTCAATGCTGATTGAACGGGAAAGTCAAAGAAATATGGCACATGTTGCTGGATCAATGACAAACATGGAGATTGCATCCTTGGTGGCCGGAAGAAATGGACATCCTAAGTTGAATAAGAATTGGAACTCTCAGTGTGATTATTGTAGAAGGACTGGGCATACTAGGGATAATTGTTATAAGTTGGTCGGTTACCCACCTGATTTCAAGTTTAGGAAGAAGGATAACAATCCTAATCTTGTGAATCCAAGGGGTGGAGATCAGAGGAATCAAGCCTATAATGGGACATCTGGACAGACAAAATAACACTGATACAGGACATGGTAGAGCTTCTTGTGTCGATACCTATAGGGGTCCTTCTGATAGAGAAAAAAGTGTGTTGCCATCAGAATCTCATATTGGGGGAGGAGAATTTGGAAGGTACTCTGGTGATTCTGGAAAATCCCCTGGTGATTGGCATAGAGAGGCAGGAGCAGGACCTCCGAACTACTCACATCACCAATACAATCAACTGATGCATAATATGGAGAACCCACACCACTATAATCAATTTCAGCGGCTGATGGAGAAAGACAATTCTGGAGGAAGCTCATCCCACTCTCATCTGTCTGATTCAGCTAACATGGGAGGTAATGTATCTGTCTCTAATGTGCTAAATGCTCACAACACAGGTAATATTCATACGCCTCAAATGAATGAACCTAAAGAAGAATGGATAATCGATACTGGAGCAACTAATCATATGATTTCTGTCACGCCCCAAACTCGAGAGGCGCAACTGGCTCCTAGTGCCAAAACTCAAGCCCGAGCCGACCCTGCTGAACCATTTTCTACTAGCGCATGGCAGCCACACACAATCAAGAAATCAAACAAGTATATCTCGGCTTAAACGGCCGGCAAGGCCCCTGTCCACTAATCTATAAAAGAAACAACTACTCCCAGGAGATCATATAAATAAATAGTCAACTAGCACAGAAGTCCTAATTGGGCCGTCGAGGCCACCATGATATCTATACCAAAACTAAAAGCAGGTATATATCAATACAATACATCAAACAACTCACAAACTTCCGCAAACCAACAACATAGGCCAGCACGGCCATAACGTAGCTATAAACCCCACACACTAGTCTGCAAGCCTCTAAGAGTAGTAAAGATTGGTGGGACA
>JAKRZT010019162.1:0-22867 GCA_029582215.1 Solanum sparsipilum | reverse complement strand
TACTTAACGGTTCGGTTTTCGGTTTAACCAATAAGAAAATACTCATATATATTATATACACGATAAGAAAATTTTCAAATAAATCATATGATTTTTCCAGCATTTGGCATGAAAGTAATAATCATAAAAGTAACAATCATTTTTCTTGCAAGTTTAGACACTAGACACATTCAAAGGAAAAAGTGTGAAAGTAACAATCGTTTAACCATTAACAAAAAGTGTGAAAGTAACAATCGTTTAACCATTAACAATAAGACTAGTAAATTTAGTATAGTCTTATTGGGTTATCGGTTTAACCATTAACAAAAATTATAAAACCAGAAACCGAACCAATAACCCAATAAAAAATTTTGCAAAACCGTTTAAAAACCATTAGCCCAATAACCCAATATCAATAAACCAATAGTGTTTTTTTTGGTTCGGTTTATTGGTTAAATCGGTTTTTGCACACCCCTACAAATGCCAGCCTCATGCGACTTTAGTGTGGAATAGATAGGGTGCACATCCTTCATCTCCGAATAGATGCGACTTAAATGCAATTGCCTTTTTGGAGAATGAAAATGTGATGGTCCTCTCGAGAAATGAAAAATGCAATGGCCCTCTTGGCAAATGAAAAATGAAATGACCCTCTCGGGAAATGAAAAATGAAATGGTCTTCTTGGGAAATGAAAAATGCAATGGCCCTCTTGGCAAATGAAAAATGTAATGTCTTTCTCAGCAAATGAAAAATGCAATGGCCCTCTCAGCAAATGAAAAATGCAATGGACCTCTCAGAAAATGAAAAATGCAATGGACCTCTCGGAAAATAAAAAATGCAATAATGAATGACTCGATGATTGTCCATTGTAAGGACGTGGATGTCTCAATAATTGTCCAATCGTAACAAGGTGGATGGCTCGATGATTTGAAACTGTCATTCGCTTGATGCTTTCATCTGTTCCTGTACTAAATAGGAATGATTTTGTACTAAAAAAGGAATGATTAGTACACACAGTATCGCTTTAGCTAGCAACTTGATCAAGAAACTTTAAGGAACGATACACAAGAGAATGTGTACAGAGTGTCTGATCACTTTGACACAAGTGAGCAATCATCATTTTACTCTTGACCATTTTTTGTTTATTGTGACTCCTGTCTTACTGGAATTTGTACGAGACATTGGTGGCTCGTATACCAAATTTATTTTGCTCCATTGTGGCAATGCTGGAGATTTTGGAGTCGACTTTGAACTTCAAGTGATGCTGGATCATTTGAAGTTGACTACCAAACTTTTGATAGTACTTGTTGGAATTTTTTTGGTCTTCCTCAAAAATTCAGTCCTAGTAAGAACTCTTGGCAAATCTTAAAATGATCTCCAATCTTGACTTTTTGGAGATAGCATCTTTATTGTAAATTTTTGAGATTTTAGATCTCAAAAATTATGTCCCAGTTTTTATTACAAGGAGAAAAGAAAATCACACTAGGTATATGACCGAGCCATCGTAGTGCCTACATATCCTGTTGAGCCAAGAATTAGGTCAAATGTAGTTCCAATCCTGTAGATGATGAATACTACAAAGAATCTGAAACAAGCTCATCAGTAGAAAATGTACAATATGAACATGGTCAAATAGGAAAATAATATTCCCTACAATATTCAAAGCCTAAAGACAAAATGTGGGACGGATAACCCAATGAAGTAAAATAGACGTTTCACACTGACGAGATTAGCCTAATGTCACTTTTTATAATGAATAAATCAATTTTATAAGGAATGCAAAATATATATTTTTTGTTTTTTTTATAAAAAAAACTCTATAAAACATGCTTTGCAAGGTATTAAAAGGTGGGTGCGTTCCCGACTCTTTTTTTTTTTTTTTTTTAAGAATAAAGAATGTGAAAATATAGTCAAATCTAGACTACAATTGGTATCAACAATTAGGATTGCAGGTAAATCTCTCCATTTTTTTCTTTTCTAATTAAGATTGAATTCAAGGTAATTCCTACAACTTCAAGTGGTACCTCAAACACACATAAGGATCAACAAGATTTGTCAATCTTGCTTCAAACAAAGGTTTTGAATTGTACCAATCCTTATGTTTCAAGTGCACTCACAACAAAGAAAAGTCCTATTTCACACATATTTGAATAGTTTGATTTGAGGACATTTTTTAAAGTGCACTCTCACTCACAAGAATGTTCAATGCATGCAACTATGATACCATATGCTTGGCCCTTATGTAAATCTCCACTAATGTGAGAACATTTGGAATGAGATCATGTAGGGCTTGTTATTGGCTTGTATTGTAGACTTAGGGATGGAAAGGATATTTATTTAGAATAAGAGTGACTTAATTCCTCCTTGAGTGTCACAGTGATTTTATGCGTCTAACGATTGATACGCCTTTGGCGTCTGATCCTCTTTGTTGTCCCCCCTTTTTTCGACTTCTTTTGAATCCTTATTTGTTGGAGCTTCTTCTTTTTTCACCACTTTCTTTTGTTTCTACTTCTTTTGAGTCTTTATTTGTTGGGACTTTCTTTTTTCTACCCCTTTCTTTTGAAGTTTTCTCCATTTTTTTGTTGGAATATTTTTCTTCTCTTCTTTCATTGACTCTATAGGGGTGTTTTTGTTTGTCTTCATTTCTTTATTTTCTTTTCTTTCTTTTTTCCTTTCTCTAGAAGTCATTTTAGCTTTCTTGACTTTGAGAGAATTTATATATTTTGCCTTTGGCATCTTCAAATTTGGATCATCTTTTATATTCTGCACATCCTTGGTACGCTCAAGAAGGTTGGGCCACGAGAGGGATAGTGCACTCAGAAAGGTAATGGCTAAGATGTGGTTGTCTAAAGAAAAGGCTTCAGGATCAAAGTGGGAAAACTAGGGATTAATATCATTTGGTAGGCTTTGAAATTCACAATCGGGTCAAAAAAAGGCCTAGAATCCTTTCCCAAACCAAACATGACTCGGGATTTCGCCTCGAAAAAACATTCAGGACAAGTTCTAGATCAACAGTACAATGCAATTGAATTTTGATCTAAAAGATCTCCACACCATGCACATGAAACCATGAGGTTGATTTTATTCTTATCATGAATATTTGCAAGAGAATTTTCAAGCATCACAAAAGTACAAATGAGAAGTACCAAAAGAATATATGGTTTACCACAAAGTCATTGCTCTTCATCATATCGAATATTTTTACATGCGGACTCTTACAGTATGTACACAATTTTTTTTTTTAATATGAATACTGAACTCAAGAAGGGTTGCCTACGTATCTCACCGAGATGAGAATCATGTACGCGTGGTTCGTTCACATAAGGTATAAATTCTTCAAATATTTAGACAAACATAGAATGATTCTCGTAAGGATAGTGTCACTGACATCTTTAGTCAGAGAGTATCTTTTCACTATTTGCACCAATATGTTTGTATCCTCTTAACTATCAATCTTTGTACCATCTGTTAAATGTGGCCTCCCAGAAATAATTAGTAGTTGTATTCTTTGTTAATTTCTCTTCAAACTGTGTGTTCTCCCAATTATTCACAAGAAGTATACATTATTATTACCATCCCCGATTGTTGTCGGGGACGGTTTCCCTACAAAAATATGAGAAATGGGTGAAATTAGGGTCAACATGCGAAATACAGAATAGAAAATAGATGAGTGCGACCTCATAGTCAAAGACTCCCCTGATTTATCTTTTTGATTTGATATTAATGTCTTGTGAAATACAAAGACTCGATTTTGGCTAGTCCTCTTGTCCCTTGTAACTTCGGATGAACAGTGACTTCCAAATTCTTTCATAAATCAACCTCACTCTTAAAACTCAAAAGGTAAAAATGTTAGTTCGTGTTTATAATAGATAATGCAAAATATCACACAAAAAATTAATTAAACACATACGAACTGCTTTGATTGAAGACAAACTCAATTATATCACATAGCATACAAATAGTTATTACGCATCCTATACAAATATGTGATCCTTTGGTGTCAAGGGCAGGCCTACCAATCTGAATGATGTATTACGTCATTTGACAACATTCAATTACCCCAAAAAACACTTTATACAAATTTTATGAATAAATCAAATAGGGGACTAAAATGAGGGAAAATCCATACAAATAATCAGTGTCATGCAAGGGTACAATCCTAAGCTAAGCCTTCGTGAAAGGTCCTTCCTTCTCGAACTTTTTGTCATCTTCGAATACCAACACCTTTTAAATGGAATGGTAGCTTGTGGAGTTTTTTCTTCGACTGGAGTAAGCTATTAAATTAAAATCCCAACCTCGAGTGACAATGAATTGCCAAATAACGTATATATTCTTCAAATATAAACACACAATTATGATCTTCCATTTAGGCCGAAGGCCATTTTGGACTCAAGGTAGTCTTTCTAATGGGCCCAACACGCTTTGGGTGTTGGGTCATCTTAGGTCAATGCACTAAATCGGGGTTTTGGCTTCGCTCTACTTTAGGTGACTAAGAGTGGGCTTTATTTGAAGTGTACTGGTGACCCAAGTGGATAACTTAGGTTGGGTAAGTTAGCGACCGTTGACCATCCAGTGACCGACTACATTTGCCATGGTACCCCAATAAATAATTTAGATAACGAACGACTACGGCCCGCATAATCGTCCTTTAAGTAAGAAACAAAAACTACTGTGCGGTGGAAGATATGTCATGATATAATGCAAACATATAATTAAACAAATAATGAATAAATAACAAGTACAATATACAAATAATCAACAAAATATACAAGATATAAGGAATAACACAATACAAGAAAGCTCATAATGGTTAGAAATTTTGTATCACCAGCAGAGTCGTCATTCTGTTTACACCCCTACTTCATCCAAATAAGGAGAAATTTTGTGGTGATTCAAAAAACAATCAATTAATTCAATTCAATTCAATTTTTAAAGAATTTTAAGAAAAAAAGAGTTTAAAAGAGTCGCCACCTAGTTTTAGGTAAAAACTAGGAAACCAATTAATTAATTAATTAACTAAAAGAATATCTACGAAACTATTAGATTCTAGGTAAGGGGTTCACTGATTTTGAAGGAAAGGTGTTAGGCATCCTTCGAAATCCATAATTGTAGGTCCCGACTGAATTCATTTTTTCAAATTGAGAAGAAGATAAAACAATATAAAAGTAAAACAAACATGCGATATACACAAGTAATTAAACAAAATAATAAAACAAAAAATGGCATAAGGTTTGCCTAACATCAATAATATATACAATAATGAATAGAAAATATAATTCGAACTCCTTTCGAATAGCTTCAATGGGAAGCGACTCCGGGGTACCTATTTGTGCAGTTGGCGTTGTTTCGACAAGGAGTTGGTCGGAAATAGTGGAAGGGAGAGAGCTCTGTTGGCTTTTCGCCAGAAACCTGCAAGCTTGCGATGGTGTTGCTCTTGTTCACTGGAATTGAGCTCGCTGGAGGTTGTTTGGGCTCTAGTTATTGCTCGATCTATTGTTGGTAGTGCCCGGTTTGGCTTTCGAGCGAGCTTGAGATCAATTTGAGGGAGAAATGAGTGAAGGGAGAAGGGTGTGTTTTGTGTCTATTTGGCGATGGAGATCTGGCCGGTAGTTGTTGATTTGAACTGGAGAAAACAGAAAAAAAGGAAAAAAAATGGAGGTGCATCTGTTTATAGGTTTTGGTTGTTTTTTAGTGTAATCTGGTGGTTTCCTGTGGCTGTTTCACCGGGAAAAATGGGTTGGGGTTTTGGATTTGTTGGTCAAGAAAGGGGATCGTTTGGTAGATTGTTTCAGCTATTGTATGAGGTTGCTTGGTGAAGAAACGAGAAGGAAAGAAGATGGGGGTTTTGGGTTCGCCAGAAAATGCTCTGGCGAGGGTGGTGGCTGGAAAAATATGAACACTAAAGAATTTCTTAAAGCCTAAAAAATCTGAAAATTACCCCTAAATTTTATCTACCACCACTAACTTAATGACCAAGAAATAGCTTAAATAGAAAATAGAAAACCACTAGTAGTACAATACCATTATCTTAAAAATGTTAGGCCAAAATTGGGTGTCAACAGTTATAATCAGGAAGAGAGCAAGGATACCTTTTAAAAGAACTTAGAGAAACAAACGACGAAAAACTGACGGGGGCAGGCGACCTTGGTGGAAGGCGCCAGCCCTAAACATCATAAGCCCAAATCAAGCACATTGCAGGCACTGCGCGCCAGTCTCCCTGGCGCATCAATGGCGCGTCGCGCTGCCCCCTCCCCCGAACTTTCTGACGAATTTTTCTTCTCGATTTTTTACCCTAATTCACCTAAAATCAATTGATTTCTTCCTAACTCTCTTAGATTTGTATACCCAACATAAGTTAATGAAAATCTACTCAAATCTTCTCAAGAACAACCCTCAAACTTAAACCCTCGCCTCAAGAACTCATCAAACTCCAATAATAAAGATTTAAGAACGAAACTTCAAGAAAACTCATCAAGAACTTCATTACACGAATTTTCATGGACGAAATCAAATCAAGAAACTCATGATTAGCGTGAGGGTGAACGAACCCATCACTATAAAAGCTTACATACCTTGTTAGGATCAATCCTTGGTGAAATCCCTCGACGATCACAAAAAAATCTTGAACGCTTGAATCTTTTCTCCCTTTTCTCCCCTTTGACCTTTGCCCTAACTTTCCAAATGTTTTAGACTTTAGCGTAAACTGATTTTAATTAGCTTTGACCCCTAATTTGGGTGGAAAAACGTTTGGACTAAGCGGGGTAAGGAAAAGACCAAAATACCATTCCATAATTTGGACGTATTTCCTTAACTGGACAGGCTAAACTCAAATGGGCATATCTCCCTCATCCGAACTCGAAATTTAGCAAAATCGGTGGCGTTGGAAATAAGTCTCAAAGATCTTTCATTTGATATCTCATGGGCCACCTAACTCATCCTATTTTGAAAGTTATGGTCATTTAAAGTTGACCCAAAATTCACCATTGAAGACTAACTTGCACAAATCTAACTTTGGCTATTTCTAAAATTAGTTCTTTCTAAGACCGAGGTGTTACACTTTCCTCTTCCGCCTTTAACTTCGCCCAGTCCACCAGAATTCTTCCTCTTAATTAACATCTCCCTTGTTGCTCAGAACTATTGAATGAAAATGAACCATGAAAAATGACAACTGATAATGTGCTAAATGGTAAGGTGTTGCTGATATTTAAATTGGTATATAAAAATCAGGTGGCATCATATTGACTAATTAACAAATAGTTAACATAAATATTGCATAATGTGCTTCTACTGAAATAGTTGTGCTCTTATATGCACATATACACTTTTCCTCTAATAAGATTATAAGAAAGGATCTTCTGTAACAATTAATATCCGTGATTCACATGTTATTTATACTACTTATAACAGAATTCCATTGTTCGGTAATGTACATGTAGTCTTCTCATGTTAGTGTACTCTTCAACTATTTGCATGTTCTATTCAAAAAATGTCAAGGGGTACGTGTCGGATTTACCAAAGTAGTGTATTTTTGGAGAATCTGACATGGATGCGGCATCGAAAGTGAAGAGTCCACGCAACTTAGATGTACACTTCTTAGATGGCTATACATTCTATTAATATAATATGTCTTTGGCCTTCGAAAATTTGATTTATTTTTATTGAAGATAGTAGTTATCTGCTGTAAACATGGAAACACACAATATAGTCTCAAATTTGTTCTACTAAATAAACAAGGATGGTAACTTCTTCACTCTTTTTGTCCTATATACTTAGTTATGACATCCAAGACTTACGTTTCCCATTCCATGTTGTGCTCAAATTCATTTTCCTATTTTTACTCTTGATTACAATTGGATGTACGTACTAGAGTGTGCATCAGTGACTTTTTGTGTTCGTTGCCCATTGTTGTTAATTTACGTGATTCATAGTATACATTTAGTATCTTAAAACTCAATTTATTTGTAAATTTTTAGAGGCATGACACAAACATCAAGTAATAGAACTAATAGTTTAGGTTGGGTTGTAGGGCGGAATGATCATGATAAACAAGCCTCTTAGTGAAATGGCTATTGAGATTCAATATTGAGGACACTACTTTATGGAGAAAGGTTATCACATCAAAGCATGGACAATCTAATGAATGAGTTTTGTCGTATTAGGACATTTTTTCTATAGTAAGTCATCATTAAAGGATGTAAAAGTTGCTGAGAATAGGTTGTTCACTGAAGATTTCAATCTGAAAGTTAATTGTCTAGAAATGTTTACAATTTTCTTCTGTGCAGTTGCTACAAATGAATCTGACAAGTCTAACTTTTTCCATGGTTAGTTACCCTGGAGTTTTCTGCCTCAATTTTGATGAGTACTCACCAGGGGCAGACCCACGTGGGTTCCAGGGGTTCACCTGAACCTCCTCCGCAAAAAATTACACGGTATATATAAGGTAATCTTCTGTATTTATGTGGATATATATAGTTTGAACCCCCTCAATGACAAGGAGAAACAGATAGCCCAGTGACAATTTCCCTGGAAATTAATCTTCACGTCGAGGGTTCGAATCCCTGCGTGTTTTTCACTTTTCTTTTTAGTTTTTTATTTTATAAAACATGCTAAAAGTGTGGTTTTAAACCCAAAAAAAATCAAAGGTCCACCATGGTACTCACTACTTTTGTTTGTATAATTATACCTAATTATGTTGCTTATGTCACCTATATCCTTTGTTTATTGGTTTTTCTTTTTTGAACTTAGACATATTTAATATTCTCTTTTGTGCAGTTGCTACAAATGAATCTGACAAATCTCACTTTTTTCATGCTATGTTATCCTAAAGTTCTATACAAAATTACTTCTTAATTTTTCCAACTGAATTTCTACAAACTTGTAGCTTTGTGCTTTTTCTGCAATACACCATTGTAGAATCTTAAATTTAACTTTGAATTCTTAAATGAATATATTCCCAGCTTCCATGATTGCAGTTTAATCTCCATGTAAATAATCTTAATACTAAAATAATGTTTCATATCTTCATGTTCACTCTTTCGCAGATATATACAATCACCAGATATTATGAAGACTCGAGGAAAATAAAAGAGGGCAATACATAAACCATAGACTGACTCAACATAATCAATAACATCTTTGCACTTCTTGTTGTATTCGAACGAAGATCAGATTTTTCCTGTATATATGTTCAAAGGGAAAAGTTGAGGTTACTCTTTGCCATTATTTATTAATGCCAACTCATTCTGTAGTGAATAAGCAATTTTCCCTACAAGCCTCATATTGCATCATACTAATATTTTCATTATTTCTTTTCAATGTTCCGTAAATTTATATTGGGCCCGTGTTAAGCACAGGCTTCCCCCATCTAGTAGTATATATACATGCGCATTGCGCAAATATTATTTAAAATTTTTAATTATTTGAATACATTACATCATTTTAACTTTATAAAATATAATTATTATTCATTTTCAATGCAATGTACTTAATAAGAAATTATATAAATACATATGCATGATCATCAATTTTTTTGATAAAGATAAATACTATAGTTATATATTCCTATAAAAAAAAACATATTTCAAGATATTATGGTTGAAAATAAATAAGAATACACTAATTAAGAGAATATATGTGTAACACTCTCTCAAATTAGAATATGAAAAAGCATATTTATTTATTAATATATTTTTTTCAATTGAGTGATTTTGAGTAAACTAAATAATTTTTTTCATTTAGATTTTTCTCAAAATAGTTTTAAAAATTTATCTTGAATTCAAATAAGTTTTTCTTAATAATCAATTTTTTATGTTAGTCATTGATTAAAAATTGAGAACAACAATACATCGCAACTCCTTATTCATTTCGAATTGATCAAGTTTCTACTTGTCTAATTGTTGGACAAGTAAAGCTAAACATTAAAAAGATAGCATTTTGATAATAGTTCTAAACTTTACTTTTGCATCGAACATAGGATGTACATGCTATTTCTCTTGCAAGACAAACAAAAGCTATTTTTCTTTTCAAATATTTGGTGTTCTTCTCTGATTTTATATGAACACTTTATATAAAATATTTTAGGACTTGAATTTGAATTTATATGTCTTTAATCTTAAAAATTCACTATTATAATTTATTTCTAGCTATTGTCGTGTTTACTGGCTTTTTAGTTATTTCATCAAATTGAAATACATTTACAAAATCAGAATAAAAAATTCTTGGTAAAAGCATAAATAATTTTAATAACACTAATGACAAAAATTCTAAATTTGAGTGGTTATTTGAGAAAAGTAGTCAAAAAGATCCTTCTATCTTTTTAAATTATCTATTCATATGTCAAGTTAAGTTCAATTTAGATTTTCACCTTTGCGTACAAAATAATGTAATAGACGCGAGCAAACGATAAACAAATTCAATAAAAAAAGTGCAAAGTATATTTGATTTGATGATAATAAAAATAATAATAATAATTTTTTTTAACTAATTCACTAAAATTAACCAAAAATAATATATTTCAATTCTAATATTACTTCAATTGAGAAGACTCAGTCGTTGCACATATTTTTTTATATAGTAGAAGAATCAGTTTCAACATGTCAATTTATTGACATTCAATGAAAAACTTGAGGGTATAATAATCTTTTAATCATTTTACAACATAAGTTTGCTAAGGAAGAGTGTCTTTTGTGCTTTGCTATTTGGACCGTACAAACAACTTCAAAAAAGGTCCATGCTTTCTTAAAATATTACAGAATATGCCCTTGAAATATCAATCAATACGATGGGACCCATGTTGATACGTATGTAGAGTGATTGAAATTTATCTTCTTTTCCCGGTGTATCCTCTTCTTTATTCTTTTTTTTCTTTTTTCTTTTTTAAAAAAATGAGTTTGTCAAATTAATTTTCTTTTAAAATAATCTGGATATGAAATTTCCACATACTTATTAGCTTGCTCAATTTTATTACTCTTCGTTCATTTTTAAGTTCGTTATATTTGGATTTGATATATTTATTAAGAAAATAATAATTGACATGATTATTTTATCATACTATTTTATAAATTGATCTTTAATATTAAGTCTTGAAAAATGGTTTAGGAATAAGTAATTAATAGGATAAATATTATCAAAAAATAATTATCTTTTTTTCTATGTTAAAAATGACCAATAAAAATAAAAAAATATTATTGAAGTAGTGAACAAGTAAAAGTGAATAGAGGGAGTATATTTGACAAAACCAAGGATAATTTTTTTTCTTTTATATTGCATATAATTATGTGAAGTTGGTCAAAGACTTTCAAGTTAATTTTTTTGATGTTGCATATAAGTTCGTGAAGTTGAGATTTTATTTGTATACTCAATAATCTTTTCCTTGAATTAAGTTTTATATGGTTATTGTCATGTTTGAGGAGTCAAAAACTCAATGTATTTGTGTGTCTTCCTCATTGACAGAATATTTACAATTATCATAGCTCAAAAGGATGTGTGACAACTAATAAAGATTTTTATGAGCTAGGATCACTTCCTTTAAGGATCAAATTGAATTACAGATATACGGATTCTATTTGATGAATAGTCTCTAACTTGAAAGTTGCATAAACAAATAATAAATGAAATTGTGGAGTCTTGTAAGAATAAAGATTGAGCACTTATTAAAGAATAATTTAATTATTTTTTAATAATTAAGATGGAGTAATGAAAAACAAAGCAAGATCATAAAAAATAACAACTCTGAAAAATAATAATAATTTTTCCATTGACATATTCGGGTTTATAACTATAGTTTTAAATGTACAAAATATTGATCAAAACTTTAATTAGAACATCAATAGATAATGTATATTTGTGCCAAAAATAAATTATGCATAACTTTATTCTAATATTAATTATAATAATCTTAATTTTAAGTAATATTGGGCTTGTGCTGACACGAGCCAATTTCCCCAAGTATTAATTACAAATTGTTGAAATCGTCTTTCTGTAATATATTACAATTATAACTACATTCTTTCTTTCTTGAATTCTATAAGTAAAATAGTCTTGCGAGTTAATAATTAGCTCTTTTCAAATTAATTTAACATTTTTTTAAAAAAAAATATTCTCTTGGTAGACCTCTTCATCAATAACAATTTGAATTTTTTTTACTTTATTATTTTTTAATTAATTCAAATATTTAAAACTTCATTTTACCTCTATTCTCTTATTGCACATTATTTTTCTAAATTTAAAATAGAAAACAAAAAAGATATCATGCTCCAAAATCGGGTATGATGGCACCTGTCTTATCCCACCGAGACACAGGTCAGCCTAAAATTCAATAGAAGAAGTAAATGTGGAAGTAAAACGGGAAAGAAAATTAAATAGCATGAACATTGCGAAAATATATAACATAACTCATAAAACCCTCAAGGACTGGTGTCACGTGTACAAGTATCAAAGTATTACATTAGAATCAACAAAAATACAAGTTTGAATGTCTTTGTGTCTAGAACGGAACAAAACGATGTCTATCAAAGTGACGAGCAACTATACCTCACAACCCACTCAAGCAAGTCTCATAAGAAGGTAAGAAGGAGTAATTAAGATGATCTGGACTCGTAACCTACACACGTGTAGAAGCAAAGGAGTGAGTACCAAACAATAACAGTAGTCAACAAGCAAACCTACATAACTCTAAGAAATATTAAACATCAGTACTCCATCCATACCATCTGAACCTCCACAACTACAACATGTAATAAGTTAATCAGCCCAACATAATAGTTCTCACTCAATAGCAATAGAGCATATATAAAAAACATCACAACTTGCACCTTAACACATATAGTTGTATCACCACAGTCTTTTACAATTCAACAACCACAATAACATATCATTATTCACAAATAGCAAGAAACAAGATGAAGTGCAATGCAATGTAGTGCAATGTCACATGGAGTGATGCATGTTTGTCATAATGATACACTTGTGGGAGAATGTCAAGTTGAGGGAGCTACTGGTCAAGGGACCACAGGCGCCACCACTTGACGAGGCGTGGAGGTGGTCGTGAAGACCACTTGGCCTCATAGGAGGCAAGGCTTCCAGGCCTTGGCACTGCCTCAAGACCACGACCATCACCACGACTCGTGGTCTTGACCACAGATCGTGGGAGGTATCGTGGTCATGCCTTAGGCCCTTGAAGGCTTGGCATGTTGAGGAGGTCTACTGCCTAAGGGACCACGGGCATCACCACGAGCCATGGTCCCCTTCACGACCTGTCCAAGTGGGTGTGGTCCCTGAGAGGGCTGCCTAAGTTGATGAGTTTTAAGTAATTTCCTTTTAATTAATTAATGTGTGGGGTCATTTTTAAATGTTTTATATCACTTATATAAATAGTTTTAAGTCTTAAAACACTTAATTTACTCCTTATTTATCCAAAACCCAAATCAAATCAAAAGAGTTCTTCCTTTCAATATTTCTCTCTCTAGAAGTTCCCAAAGAAGAAGAAGTGGGAGCTAGGGTTTGTGGATTCAAAGTGTTTCTTCCTCAAATTTCTTAGGGATTCACAAGCAAGGTATGGTAGTTTTCATCCTTGACTTAGTTTCTTTCAAGGATCCAACTTCAAAGATGATTTCAAGTCTCCAAAATCCCCCAAAAACCTAGGGTTTTCAATCTATGCATGGGTTCAATTCCAAACATTTTCAAAAGGCATTTAAGTGATGAGTCAGAGTTTAATTGATGTTTTAATGGTGAATTAAGATGATTTTACCCTATGAACCCATGTTTCCCCCAAATTCTTATGTTGTGAATTGTGATTGGGAATTGATTGATCATGAAAGTATGTTGAATTGTTTATGTTTACATTGGATTAGATATTGAATCATGTTAATTCCCTTATCTATTGTAGTATCTTAGATGTTTGTGTTGTGATTGATGTATGGCCTTGGAGGGCAATTTTATGAAGGATTATGTATGATTATGATGTGAAGTATGTGTGTGATTTCAATGATAGTATTATGATCATGTTTAGAATGCAATTGTGTTAGTATTGAAAGCTATTCCTCAATTTAACACTTATGAATGATGATGATATATGTGAAAGGTTATTCTCACATACACACACTCATGAATAATTAATAAATGAAGTTTCTATGATTATGTTAATAATGAAGTATTGATTGAAAGGTTATTCTCAATTGTACTCTAATGAATGATAATGACATGTTGTGAAATGACTTTCTCACAATATAGGATTCTTAGTTGAAAGGCTATTCTCTTCTTTGAATCTATGAGCTATCTAATGAATAAATGTTGGGTTTGAGATGGATGCTCATCCGGAAATTACAGTGGGGTATCTAGTAGCAATCTTTTATCCCATAATGATGACTAAAGAAATGAATGTTAAGTACTCCGTGGGGAATAATGCTAAGCACCGAGTTGATATGAATTGAGATGGATGCTCATCTGGGAGTTGAGGCGGGGTATCTAGTAACAATCTCTTGAGATGGATGTTCATCCGTGAGTTGAGGCGGGGTATCTAGTAGCAATCTCCATATCCCATAACTATGTGCCCACATAGGTCTAGCTAGTGGATCCACTTAAGCTAAAATTTAATGGTCCTACCTTAGGCAAGTAGGAATCCCTTATCGGGTGAGGGTGACACAGGGATTCCATGAATTTGCTCGCATGGTCTATGTCGGTTAAGGCTTACCCCCAGAAAGAATGTTAATGAATTATGGCTTCTCAAGAATGCACTACTTAGTGTGGGTGGTAGTATGGGATGCCATCCATGCATTACACAAGTAGGCTTTGAGAGGGGTTATGATGTGTTCCTCTAATGTCTTAATGGTTAATGAACGAATGTGATCTTAATGAAGCTAATGAAGAATGTTGACTTATATGCTTAATGTGATGATGCATGCTTTACTTGGTTTGTATTGTGAGTTACTTCCTTGTCATGACTTATCAAATGTTTATGTCTCTTATGCATGAGTATGGTGTAAAGATGGAAAGGATGAATGGTAAGTTCACTTTTAGTGGCCTTCATGTGGTACTTAGTGTGGATGGTGGTATGGGACGCTATTCATACATTGCACATACTATAACTTGGGGTTTCTTGAGGTGAAAGGTTAATGTAATGAAATGTCTTATATGGTTGATTATGTTCTAATGTGAAGAAATGACTTGCATGTTGGTTATGTTTGTATAGTATGCCTCTTATACTTATGTTCATGAAGCTTTCTCAAATTGGCATAAATGCATGACTTTCAAATAAAATGTATGTTTTAAGCATGTTTTTGCATAGCTATCATACTTAGTACTTAATTGTGCTAACCCATATTTCTCTTATTTTACTACAAGTGTAGGTTCCAGCATTTGAGTTGATTCTCTCTAGTTGAAGCTTGGATCGAGTTCTTCCAAGACTATTGGTATGTCCTCATGGATTCGAGGACAAATACTTTGATGTTTCGTTTCTTTCATGTAATAGACATTTGTTAGACTTTCGATTGTAAAGGGCCGTGTTCCTACTTTTGTTTCGGATATTGCTTTTGAGATGACCATGTGAGACTTGTAGACTTCCGCTGTTTTAAATAAAAGTTTTTGATTGTATGGATAAAAAGAGTTTTAATTCTGTACCATTTTCCTTATTTCAAATGTTATGAATGTTATGAGGCTTGTATGAAACTTTTCAGAGTCTTCTATGCTATGTCACTTCCGGGGTATAGGCTCGGGTCGTGGCAAACATGGTATCAAAGCATAAGATTTTGGGAATGATTTTTAGGATTGATGTCTCACAAGCCACGTCTAGTAGATTCTTGGTCATTGGTGTGAGTCGCGCCACATCTATGAGTGAGAGGCTATAGGACGTTAGGAAGCTACACTTCTTTCATTATTCTTTAAGTCGTGCCATAGAGTTAGATCTATAAATGTCTTTTTCCTAACCCTTCTCTTGTGTTTATAGGATATGAATACAAGGGAGAACCCAAGAAGGATGGAAGATGAGAATGTGAATGAGGGATGAGGGAGTTCCTCTCCAAGGTCTTCAAAGTAACCAAGTCCCTCAAGGCAATCAAGTTTCGGTTGATGCTCCGGCCATGACCAATGAAGAAATTAGGTCGGTTATAGGGATGTGGGGGCCTCGAGTGAATACTAATGAGAGTACTATGGCTTCGAGATTGAGGGATATTTCTAGGATGAACTCCCCCCCCCCCCCTAATTTCTAGGTTCCAAAGTTGAAGAAGATCCCCAAAGGTTTGTTGATGAGGTTTGCAAGATACTTAGTGCTATGGGGGTGTCTTGGGAGGAGACCAACTAAAAGATGTATCTCAAATTTGGTATGAACAATGGAAGGGTGAGAGGCCAAGAAGAGCGGGTCAGATAAATTATGAGGTGTTCAAAGAAGCATTCATTGATAGGTTTTCCCCTTAGAGTTGAGAGAACAAAAATTGGTAGAGTTCATAAACCTTCATCAAGGGGGTATGAGTGTGAATGAGTATTCTCTTAAGTTCACCCAACTATCCAAATATGCTCCAACCTTAGTGTCGAATTCGAGGGCTAGAATGAATAAGTTTGTGATGGGAGTGTCCGATTTGGTTGAGGGAAAATGTCGTACGACAGTGCTCCATCATGACATGGATATTTCAAGGCTCATGGTATATGCTCAACAAATAGAGGAGACGAAACTTAAGAAAATGAATAAGGAGGCAAAAAGAGCTAGGCCCGATGAACAAGGTCAACCAAGTTCCAAAAAGAGGTTCTACAACCAAGATTCCCCAATGGTCAACAATGATAGAGTGTCTAACCCTAATTCTCAAGGAGGAAGTGGATGTGGTTCTTCTTTTGAAAGATCTATATGCGCTATTTGGGTAAGTGCCTTGCCGGCACCGATGGTTCCTTTGGGTGTGGGAAGAAGGGTCACAAGATGAGAGATTGCCCAACACTCTCGGCAAAAGGAAGAGAGGCCAAGCAAGCTTCTAATGATGGTACGGTTCCTATCCCTCCAAATTATGGTCATCTTTATGCACTTCAAGTCAAAGATGGCAAAGGGGCTATTCCGGATGAAGGCACCGGTATGTGATAGTTTTTTATAGTTGTGAATGTCTTGTTAAGGTTCTTGTGTTGTTTTCATGTTAGCTTTAATTGGGTTTACTCCTAAGGGGGAGATGGTATGTTGAATAGTAAGGTGGTTGAGAGTTCTGATATTCTTATCTCTTTCCTTCTATTCCTATTCAAGCTTGAGACCAAGAGTTCGTTGTAGCTTGTTTCATGTTTTGGAGTCATGTGTGATTTATGTGCTTCCATGATCTCCTTATGTTATGCATGTTTTGATGAAATTTATGTTTATATGGGAAAATGAGTTTTTGATTTATGTGCTCCTCATGTTGATGTGCATCTATAATAAGTTGCCTAAATGTTTCATGAGTTTACTTGTTGAACATGCTTAAATGGGTTTTTGAGAAGAGATTCATAAATTGCCTTATGATGTTGTAATGAGCATGATGTGAGTTGGAGAAGGGAAATTCCTCCAATGAAATGAGGAATGTTGATGTTTACATGCATAATGGGTTTGTAGATGTAGTTCCTGCTTTCTTATGTTGCATTGAGCTTATTGATGTGGAATTGATGTTTCCTCCTATGATTTTGTGCATTGTATTAAGGTGTCATGCATGATGGGCTGCTAGTCTTGAGTCGTTATCCCTTAAGTGTTTAAAGTGTCATTTGAGGACGAATGTGTTCCTAAGGGGGGGGGGGGGATAATGTAACGACTCGGAAAATTAATAAGTGAACTATAGCCTAAACATAAGGGTTAAGGGCAAGGGCTAAGGGTTTTGGGTGAAGGCCATGGTTAGGGAACCTAAGCAACCTAAAACTAGGCCTAGCCACTGCCTACCATGACCACGACGGTCTTCACGACCCGTGGTGGCCATCACAAGTCGTGGTGCCACCCGTGGTTGGCATGGCAGTGTGCCCTAGAAAGGTGCCAAGCCAAGGCTCCCCTTCACGAGCCACTTCACGGCTCGTGGTCATGACCACGGGCCATGGGAAGGCTCGTGGGGTTGCCTTGAACTTGTGGGGGAGTGTCAATTTGAGAGGGCTACTAGTCAAGGGACCACGGGCGCCACCACGGGCCGTGGTGCCCTTGACCAGGCGTGAAGGTGGTCGTGAAGACCATTTGGCCTCATGAGAGGCAAGGCTTCAAGGCCTTGGCACTGTCTCAAGACCACGACCATCACCACGACTCGTGGGAGTTCTCGTGGTCATGCCTTAGGTCCTTAAAGGCTTGGCATGTTGAGGAGGGTTACTGCCTAAGGGACCACGGGCATCACCAAGAGCCGTGGTCCCCTTCACGACCCGTCCAAGTGGTCGTGGTCCCTAACGGGGCTGCCTAAGTTGAGGAGTTTTAAGTAATTTCTTTTAATTAACTAATGTGTGGGGTTGTTATTAAATGTTTTATATCACTTATATAAATAGTTTTAAGTCTTAAAACACTTCATTTACTCCTTATTTCTCCAAAACCCAAATCAAATCAAAAGAGTTCTTCCTCTCAATATTTCTCTCTCTAGAAGTTTCCAAAGAAAAAGAAAAAGAAGTGGGAGCTAGGGTTTGTGGATTCAAGGTGTTTCTACCTCAAATTTCTTGTGGATTCACAAGCAAGGTATGGTAGTCTTCATCCTTGACTTAGTTTATTTCCAGGAGCCAACTTCAAAGATGATTTCAAGTCTCCAAAATCCACCCAAAACCTAGGTTTTCAATCTATGCATGGGTTCAATTCCAAACGTTTTCCAAAGGCATTTAAGTGATGAATCATGGTTTAATTGATGTTTTAATGGTGAATTAAGATGATTTTACCCTATGAACCCATATTTCCCCAAAACTCTTATGTTATGAATTGTGATAGGGTATTGATTGATCATGAAAATATGTTGAATTGTTTGTGTTTATATTGAATTAGATATTGAATCATGTTAATTCCCTTATCTATTGTAGTATCTTAGATGTTTGGGTTGTGATTGTTGTATGTCTTAGGAGGGTAATTTCATGAAGGATTATGTATGATTATGATGTGAAGTATATGTGTGTGATTTCAATGATAGTATTATGATCATGTTTAGAATGCAATTGTGTTAATTTTGAAATATATTCCTCAATTTAAAACTTATGAATGATGATGATATATGTGAAAGATTATTCTCACATACACACTTATGAATGAGTAATGAATGAATTTTCTATGATTATGTTAATGATGAAGTATTGATTGAAAGACAATTTTCAATTGTACTCTAATGAATGATAATGACATGTTGTGAAAGGACTTTCTCACAAAATGGGATTCTTAGTTGAAAGGTTATTCTCTTTTTTGAATCTATGAGCTATCTAATGAATGAATGTTGGGTTTGATATGGATGCTCATCCGGAAGTTGAGGCTACCTCTAGTAGCAATCTCTTATGCCATAATGATGACTAAAGAAATGAATGTTAAGACTCTGTGGGGAATAATGATAAGCACCGAGTGGATATGCATTGAGATGGGTTCTCATCTGGGAGTTGAGGCGGGGTATCTAGTAACAATCTCTTGAGATAGATGCTCATCCATGAGTTGACGCGAGGTATCTAGTAGCAATCTCCCTATCTCATAACTATGTGCCCACATAGGTCTAGCTAGTGAATCCACTTAAGCTAAACTGTAATTGTCCTAACTTAGGCAAGTAGGACTCCCTTAACCGGTGAGGGTGACACCGGGATTCCATGAATTTGCTGACATGGTCTATGTCGATTAAAGCTTACCCCCACAAAGAATGTTAATGAATTATGGCTTCTCAAGAATGCACTACTTAGTGTGGGTGGTAGTATGGGATGTCATCCATGCATTACATAAGTAGGCTTTGAGAGGGGTTATGGTGTGTTCCTCTAATGTCTTAATGGTTAATGAACGAATATGCTCTTAATGAAGCTAATGAAGAATGTTGACTTATATACTTAATGTGATGATGCATGCTTTACTTGGTTTGTATTGTGAGTTACTTCCTTGTCATGACTTATCAAATGTTTATGTCTCTTATGCATGAGTAAGGTGTAAAGATGGAAAGGACGAATGGTAAGTTCACTTTTGGTGGCCTTCATGTGGTACTTAGTATGGATGGTGGTATGGGACGCTATTCATACATTGCACATAGTATAGCTTGGGGTTGCTTGAGGTGAAAGCTTAATGTAATGAAATGTCTTATATGGTTGATTATGTTCTAATGTGAAGAAATGACTTGCATGTTGGTTATGTTTGTACATTATGCCTCTTATACTTATGTTCATGAAGCTTTCTCAAATTGGCATAAATGCATGACTTTCAAATAAAATGTCTGTTTTAAGCGTTGGTTTTACATGGCTATCATACTTAGTACTTAATTGTGTTAACCCATATTTCTCTTATTTTACTACAAGTGTAGGTTCCGGCACTTGAGTTGATTCTTTCTAGTTGAAACTTGGATGGAGTTCTTCCAAGACTATTGGTATGCCCTTATGGATTCGAGGACAAGTACTTTGATGTTTCGTTTATTTCATGTAATAGATATTTGTTAGACTTTTGATCGTAAAGAGTTGTGTCCCTATTTTTGTTTCGGATATTGGTTTTGAGATGACCATGCGAGACTAGTAGACTTTCGTTGTTTTGAATAAAAGTTTTTGATTATACGGATTAAAAGAGTTTTAATTCCGTACCATTTTCCTTATATCAAATGTTATGAATGTTATGAGGCTTGTGTGAGACTTTTCGGAGTCCTGTACGTTGTGTCGCTTCCGGGGTATAGGCTCAGGTCGTGATACGGGTCATGCTCTACATCACCAACAGAGAGAATTCGGGAATTAATATGTGAATATATGTCAATTTTGTAATAAGAAAATTTAGTCATAGATAGATACAATTTTTTGAATATTTTTGCTAGCCAATTTAGTGATTAAGTTAGGCCAATTAGTTCAATTTTTTGTACAGAATAGATACATGAAATTCTATATGACAACGATGGAGAGAAACTCACCAAACTGTACAGCTAAAGAGTATGTTTTTAGTTTCTTGATTTGTTATTACCTTATATAACTAAATCAAAGATTTTATTTTGTTGAGTTAATCTTTTCCCTAATTGATTACCTTTTAAAACAAAACTCTAATTCTGTTCAGTTTTCCTCAATAGTGAATGAAAGTTGTTCTAAGTTTTAGCTTGGAGTAGATTACTTCTTCATTTTATGTATTTTAATGTGATTTGCATTCATGTTGGGTTGTTAGATCTCTCCATACGATATTCATGCTAGCTTGAGTCTCATTTGAGGATTAATGTTCCCAAGGACAAGATTAAGGGTGGAAATTGGACCGGTTTTAGGTGGGTTCGGTTCCCGTACCGGTAAGTCTGGTACTGGTTGAACCGGTTAGGTATCGAAACCGGTATCGAAACAGAACCCGGTTATTTATTCGATTGATCTGGTTCGGTAAGAACCGATTCCGGTCCGGAACCGGACCGGTAGATCCGGTTCAACGGTCAATTAATTATTATTATTTTTAAAAAAAGTTGAACGTTATATTGCTATTGGGCCCTTTTAGCCATTGGGCTGGGGCCCAAAACGACTCAAAACAGCCCCCAACCCTCTCTAACCTCTTAACACTATAAATATACCCATACTTTTTTCATTTAAATCACAAATTGACAAACTATTTCATTAACATCTTATAAAATCTCTTAATTTGCAATCTCTCATAAATTCATAATTATTATTTTGTGATATTGACTTGGAGTTCGGATTTCGGAGATTTATTTGAAGTAAATCGAAAGCTTCAATTGGCATCTCTCAATTCCGACTTTGGTTATACGTAGACGTTCTGTTCATTTGTTCCAACTTTAATTTTTTATTTGTTTATTAATTAAGTTATTTTATTTTATTTTGTTATATTATCTTGCTTGTTTTTCATAATATTTAATTATTTTAAACTTGAACATGAATTTGGAAAGAAATAGTGGTAAAAGACCAATGTCGAAAAGAAAAAATAATAGGGGAGGAGGAGAAAGTAGTTCTAGTTTTAAAAATTTGGCACCTAGATTTAGAATTAATACTAATGATTAAACTCATGTTGATAAAACTTCTTTTACACAAGACTCACGACCTATTGAATTTAATTTCGAAAATATAGTAGATCATGAGACTTTAAATAGATGTTTTACTAATTTTAAGGAAGAATTAGATGAGGAAGTAGAAATAAATGACGAAGATGATGAGACCCCTACTCCTACTAGTCCGGCTACCGAATAACCGGAACAAGATGAAGTCCCCTCGTTACCTACTTTTTCAAAGGTCGTTGTACGTGTTAAAAGATCTTTAGTATGGAAATTTCTGGTACAAAATGAGAAAAAAACTATGGTTACTTGCACGAAATATAAATTGACCATGAAACATGTGACTACGGGTACACAAGGGGGAACGGGATGACTAAGAATGCATTTGAGAAAGTATAATAAAGAATTTGCTCGCCTAGATGATATAGAAAGGGCTAATAGAAGTGGAATACCCATACCTGAAAATTCTATGTGAGTTGGAGGTTCTAATATGGTTCAAAGTGTATTAAATAGGACTAACCCGGCTAGCCGAAGCACACACCGCACATATAGTAAAGAAAAAGATCGTAGAGAATTAGCTAAAATGGTTGCTGTTTGTGGTTTGCCTTTTTCATTTCCTTCACATCCTGGTTTTATTCAGTATATTCGGGAATTGTATAACCCAGATTATGAAGGTATTCCAAGAAGTACAATTAAAAGTGATCTTTTTAAATATCAAAAGAATATTGTCATTTTCTTCGTTGTTTATTTGTTTATTATGATGGTAGATTATCTATTACTTCTGATATGGGACGTAGTCCTAATGGTAATGATT